>APFE031089540.1:38046-55564 GCA_000404065.3 Pinus taeda | reverse complement strand
CATGCCGAAGCATCCAATACCATGGACCGAAAACCATTGTGTCCAAAACCATGGACCGAAAACCATAGGTAGGTTCACTCAACCTAATATAGGGTCGTGGAAAGAATATAACACAACCCAACAATCATTCTGCAAACTTTGGAGAAACACCAAAACTAATGCTAAATTGACTCTACCACCATGTTTAGCTACAACCTTTGACATTATGTCTTGTCATCTTTGAATGAAAATAACTTCTGATCCAAAAAGCTATTTGCAAACATCTATATGCCACTATAACTTTCACAACTCCATCCATGTGAGTACTTTCTAAAATGATCCACTATAATAAAAATGGTGTCAAAGTCTTTTTTCCTTTATCAATCTTCTTGCACCCATCAATGCCTTCACCATCAATTTTGCATCAATGAAAACTTATTCTAACAATTGGCTCATTGGGGCTATTAATATTGGTAACAACATCTTTCATGTAGCATTCCCTATTAACTTTGATCTTATTAGGTTAATCATTCCATGGTAACCATATATGAGTCAATTTTTCTTCCATGTATCCTTTTAATTGTTGCACCCAATCTTGGCTTATGAATAAGCCATAAGCCTCAAGTATATCTGCAACCACTATATCAATTATTTGATGCACTCTATGAATGGAAGATAATCTAATCAAAACATTAGTTGATTCTCCTAATCGTTAACATTGGTTTTGTTAAGATGCATACTTTTTACTTCAGATGGTTTCATATTAGAACTAATTTTATTGCAAATAGAAAGGGGCATGACATTGGAGGAAACTCTAGAGTCAATCATGCAATTATGCACATTTCAATTAAAAAATTCAAAAGTGAGCAAGAAAGGAGGAGGTCTCTTGTTTTTTGGAGGAGAAATATCTGAAGGGTGCTTCATGATCTAACCGTGATCAAATGATTTTTTATCAAAACTTTCCATATTTCCACTAGAGGAAGACTTATTTTTACTAGAATTTTCAACAATATGTTGGTTAATTTTCTGCTGAATTATGTGAAATTTAGGTAACTCACAAGGGAAATGTTGGCCTTTAATTTCTTGAGGTATATAATGAGATCATATTCTAGATATAAAAAATAAATTTTTTGTGTGTTTCCTAGCTACTTTTTTAGAAATGTTTCCCTTACCTAAAGAAGAGGGTTCTTAGTTATTAGCTAGGATTTTTCTGTGTATTATAGGGGTATTGATTTGAAAAAATAGACTCATAATCATCTTCAAATAAAATAGGTGTTAAGTATGAAAACTGACCAATAGTAGGAGGTAAGGGATTTTGATATTATGTGTCATTGTTATCTTCAACCGCCTCTAACCCATTTTCATTAGAAATTGATTATGTTCTTGAGATCAAAGCTTATAAAATGTTTCGCAACCCTTTAGCACTATGACCTTCATTAGCGTGAGTATATTTGTTTTGTAATTTCTTCCTAAAAAATGGTCTAAAATTTTCCCTATTGAATGGTCCTTTTGTTGAATTCTTGTTAAGGTCAATGATTTTGTTAGACAACTTATTGACGACCTTTTGAATACTTTTAAGATCAAGGGTTGATGGACATTTCTTTTTTGCATGTGGTTTAGACATTTTTTCAAGATTCTTATGAGAGGATGAAGCATGATCACTCTAATTATTAATATTAGTCTTAAGGCTAAATATTTCCTTTTCAATAGCTAGAGCTTCATGAAATGCTACCATAAGAGTGGTTTTTTGGGCTATTTTGGCCCACATGGAAATACTCTGGTCAAATCCTTGACATAATAAGCACTTAAAAGGTTTTCAATGGGCATGGAATCCTTATGAATTTTATTTCTCACTACAAGAAACCTCACATTGAAATCCTTAATTATTTCCTTAATTTCCATCTTCATATTAGACAATTCCATGACTAATGCTTCTAGAGTTTTGTCATCCCCAAAGTTTTTCACGAAGGTAGTTTCAAATTGACCCCATGACATGATACTTTAAGGGGGTTGTACAAAATACTAAGTCGTAGATTAAAATAACCTACATAAAACATCTTCATCACACTAAATATTTTGCCTAATGGATAGCATGAAAGGCTTTATGTGTTCATTTGCTGATTGTTTAGAGTTGCGGTCAAATTTAGGAAGAAATTTATGAGGAATTTTAGGTAAAGGATGCTACACACCTGGCATAGGAACACCATGTTGGTCCATCCATGGAGTAGTATGGTTATTTCCTAGATTACCTTTATTGTTTGACTAGTTATTAGCCATATGAGGTGAACCTTGAGGATTAGGTGGGTCGTTTAATGAAGAACTATCTCCGCCTGAGGAATCTTTAGTAGAACAAGATGAGGATGAGCTAGGTGGGGAAGGAGGTGGACCAGATCCTTGTATGAGAGTAGGTTGTGTAGATTCACTGACAAGCATTTTAGATAGTGATTGATTGAGGTCAATTCCAACAGTTATAATATCATGTAATCTCGTTAAATGTGCTAGTTGTTTGAGATTTTCATGCCTCGAGATCAAACACATTAGGATATTCCAAATGAAATTCAATATGTATAACAAGAAATTTAGACAACTATCTTTCAAGGGATCTAGATCTCTCTAATATAGCTTGATTTCTTGATAGCACTTCTTGAGATATTTGGAGGCATTTAGCAATTCCATGTTGGAATTATGGCCTAATGTGTTGGCCTTGATGTCAACTTGCACTATGATCTCTTCACACTATGTCAACTAGGATAATTTGGTGGCTAGTAGTAGAGTTGCAAGAAGAGGAAAAGGTTTTATAAAATAATGTCCTATGATGATGATGATTCCTATAGAGGTTTATTGAAGTGTTGCAGATATTACAAATGCTTGTGCAAGTGTTGTAGAGTATGAGGAAGAATTTGGTAGAGTTATGGGTTAAGAGGCAATTCTTTTTCCTCTGTTAAGCCATCGTCACTGGGAAGCAATAGTGCACAGTGTGAGGATCACCCTTCAATAGGATGCCCATATTATCCTATCTAGGGTCATCTCTGGGAGCTAGTAATTGTCCCAATGAGGATGCATGTAGGAGAAAAACAAAAATTATGATCGCAAAATCAAGGAATTTACCATGGAATTTGTGCGTGAGAATGATTCAGTGAATACATGAAATGGTCAACAATCCCATCAATGAATCCCATGGATTTTACTGTGGTATTTACAAGGGAAAAAAAGGCTATAAAAACCCAAGGGATTGATCTTCTTGGTGTGTATTAGATGAGTTTGGTGTGCTTTGTCATGGAATAGGTATTTACATGAGTGAAAAAAGTTTAAGAGATCTTAAGGTGTAACGTTCTGATGATATGGATAGTGCTATGTATAATGATGCATAAGGGTCAGATATGAATATGCATGGGTTAGGTCTAAGTTTAATTTTTCTACTTAGATAGACACCATATATTCAAGCTAGTAAAGGCTTCTTTCGTTAAGGACTAAAGGTTCTTTTTATTCTATGCGCACCATTTGATATTTGTTGGAGATATATTTAGTATTTGTCCACCATATATAACAATGTTCTCTTTACTAGATATCAAACATATCTTTGATTATGTGGTTGAGGCTTATGTCAACATTTGCTACAAATATTTTTTAAGTTTGTTTGTGCATGAGCTAATTGATTAATTGTAGATATCAACATGTTTTTGGAAGAGTATTATGCAAAGAATAGTGTGTTCACAGAGTGACAAATTCTTCAGAGATTAATGCCTTGTTGTATATACATAGAACCTTAAATATGTGAAAGAGTTACAAAATAGTTTGTATACAGAAACTTGATTATATGATGTAGATAATCTTATGTGATAGAGTTTCCTTATGAGTCTAATCACTGTTGATAATTGTCTGTCTTGCAGGGGCCTTTAACTAAGCTTGTTTTTCTTATATGACTGAATCTAATTGGATAAGAGGGATTGCTTGAACCATTTGTGTTGAGTTGTTGGAGAATATGGTTTATTGTTTTTGTATGTGAGGGAAATTTATTATTTGAGGACATAGTACATATTGTATGCAGGTATCTAAAGAAAGAGGAGGATTGCAGTGAAATGTGCACATTTTATTGTCAGAGAGATTTTATATATTCATATTTTTTTTATCATTTTAGATGCTTGAATTGATGATATTTTTGGTATGTTTATTTTGTGTTGTCATAGAAGGGTTTTTAGTGTCATAAGTTGTTGTGTGCACAAAACAAAAGTTTATTTACTATATTTCTTAGCCATAGACTCACAAATCTCATGTGTATGCAAGATTGATGAAGTTGAAACTTGTGCTTTTCCTTTGAGATTATACTAAGTATGGTCATGTATATGACAAAGACTTTATGCATGCATTAAAAAGATCAGAGGATCCTCTATGGAAATGCTTTGGAATGATATGAAGAAAAGTATCAATGTAGTGATGCAGAGATTGATGTGACTAATTGTGGTGATTACAGAGATAAAATAATGGTGTAACTTATGGATATCTTAAGTTGTTTGTATGTTTTTGTTGTTGGTGTTCTCACATATTGCAGAGACCAAGTATTGTATGCTTAAGATGTTTATGTATGGATTGCTTTGAAAAGCTTGATAGTGATTTTATGGTGAGTAAATGCACAGTGGTTATCATTATTGAATTCAATTCTAGTGTTAATGGTCAATTGAGATATTTAAATTTAGCAAGATGTGTGTTCTAATGCTCTATAAAAAGACCATAAACGAGCAAGAAGCAACAAACTTGTTCTTTGGATGGGCCTGGGTGCACTTTGGGATACCAAAGAGAATCATTTCAGACATGGATACAATATTTCTTAGTGAATTTTGGACTACATTGTGGTAGAAGATGAACACAAAGTTGAAGATATCTACAGTATTCCATCCATAGATAGATGGGCAGACAAAAGTAGTCAATAGGAATTTGGTGCAGCTTGTGAGGGGATACAGGTAGAAGCATTCGAAGACTTAAGATGAAAATATCATATATATACAACATTCATACAAAAGAGAAATTCACACTTCTATAATAAATTCACCATTTGAGACTTGTTTTGGATATTTTCCACCTTCATATTTGGATATTTCATATGGGCAACAAGGAGGACTGAGAGAACATATTATAGGAGATGTTTTGAGGGCTGAGAAATTTATAGAAAAGATTAGGTGGATCCATCTATAGGTAAAAGAAATACTACAAAAATCTCAAGAGAAGTATAAGGCCAGGCATGATCAACATAGAATAGAGAAGTCATTCAAGGTGGGAGATAGAGTATGGTTACAGTTGAACAAGGAGAGGTTGTAGGGGCCTAGCAAGAAAATTAAGGCTCTAAGATATGGTCCCTTTGAGATACTGGAAAAGGTGGGTGCTAATGCTTATCAAATAATTTTACCACCATATATGAACATTTACTCAATGGTGAACGTATAGAATATGAAACTCTATGAGCCTTCCATGCTAGATCAGGAAGAGGAATAAGTCCTACCTTCTGTGGGGGATTTGGCACTAGATGCTCAAGTAGAGTTGACAAAAGATATAGTTTTGCATAAGAGGTCCATAACTACAAGACATCGACAGCATGACCTTTAGAAGATTGGTTTGAAGGGACAACTTCAAGGAAAAGATAAATGGTACACCGAAGAGAAGGTGGAGGGAAAATTTCCTCACCTCATTTAGTATAAGCTTTTGGAGACCAAAAACCTCCCAGAATGGGGAGGTGTGATCAGGATTGGATCATTATATTGCTTTTCATCCATCTTGATGCATAACAATGTAAACTTTGAAATGAGAACTAATACGATTACCTATTTTTTGAGGTAGCAAAAAAAACAATTGATTTTGAAAAGTTTTGATTTAGAATACATATATTTATTTTAGCATAGTTTTTGACACTATCAATTTTTTATGTACATTATTTTTAAAATGTTAGTGATTTTCATGTTGATTTTAAAAGTGTTGATGCAACATTAAGCCCTTTTTTTTTGTTTTTCTCGGCAATACTAACTACTATTATATTAATATGTATAGAAAAACTTTACATCCAAGGAAGTTGGCTGCCCAGGGCCATCTGTGGCTCCATGGGTGGCATTAACCGACTCATACATTTGCCTCACAGGGCGATTTTTGCAAAAAGATCAAAAAGCAGGACACTGAGAGTTTCCAGAGTAGCACTGTAACAACCCACGCAGGGGCTTTTCCAAAAAGACTTGTGACCCAAACATACTATATAAACTGAAAGGATAGCCATGAACAGACAAAAGACAGGCAGCGCCATAAACTAGGTGTCAAACAGAAGACTCCGCGCCCACTGCGACTGCGGTATCCGTGAGAAGGACTTAGCCACATGAAGAACACAGACCACAATATAGAACAGAAAATTGAAATTGACCAGAACCCTGAACCCGACCTGAGAGGACCCGACCTGAGAGAAGGAAGCAAAAGCACAAGAGCGCCTCTGGTAGCTAATCCTCTGGCTCTTCTTCCACAATTCTGCTCCATCCTTGTCCCTCTGGAACGCCTTCCCACATAGCCATGGGATTCTGCGCAGGGGTTGGCTGCTCGGGACCTCAAAGTTGGGAGGGTGGCTGAGGATGCTCTCTTCCCGAAGTGCCCGCAGTAGTTGACGTCTCTCCCATTGGGCACTTTCCCTTTCCGCTCTCTGAGCTATCCACTGCATTTGATGGCTCCCCCATTGGGAACTTCCCTTTGCTGCTCGTTGTGCTATCCTCTGCAAGAACCAGTGATGACCCCTCTTCGTTCTCCTCTGGAATTTTGGTGAAAAGCACAGAGATATGTGCATTAATTCCTGCATTATCCCTGGAGCTACCCAGTGTGAAGATAACTGAGCCAAATGCTGGGAACATGGGCTCCCCCTCACTAGAGCTGCCAACTTCCATAACTTGACAGGTCGGAATTGGGGTAGCTCCCCTTCTTCGATAACAGTAGAAGCAGCAACAATGGTGATGAATGTCCACTGCAGGGGGACGGGAGGATTCTCCACACCCTGGGCCTCTCCTGCAAGGCATTCTTTCACGCATCATGATAACGACCTGTTCCTCATTCTGTTCACAAGTGGAGGAGGGCCGATAGAATTTGCGAACCTTTCCCACAGCTTGCTGTTCTCAAATTGGGATTGAACCGTGCTCAAAAGAGTGTAGACACAGGCCAAGAAACGTAGGTATGAAGCGGACCTCAGCCCAACTCTCAACCACCAGCTCGAGGCATAGACACTTAGCATACCATGAATTCTTCTCCATGCATTGTGCTCCCATCTCCAGCCAATCCTCATACTTAAGCTCATTACCATCTCTGTTGAAGTGACCTGCATTGAATGTGCATCGCAGGCTTACCATCGCCTCCAGCGGCTCCATTAAGGATGCCCTGATGCCTCTCCCATTCCAGTGTTTCGATGGCTTGAGGCATTAAAGGCCCTTGCGTTTTCACGTGGCAGCCCATGCTCGTCATGTGGCACTGCCTTGTCCATTTCGATGACACCCACAACTGGGGCAATATCCTCTGCAAGGATCAGGCTTTGACACTCTTGGAGTTGCTGCCTGTTAGAAATGATGTTTGTGTCTCCTGATAAGAGAGAGTGATCAGTCTCTGTCCCAATGTTAGCAAGGAGATCCGCAAATTTTTTTCCCTCCTGCTTAGTGTGTAAGAAGGAGATGGCACTAAAATTGCTGAGCTTCTGTGCTAAGTCATTCAACCTTGCTTCGAGCCTCCAACTGGGTGCTATTTTCCTTACGTTCGAGCCATTCTGAAGACGGATGGCCATGTTGATGAGAATCTGGGAGTCTCCTTCTACAATTAGGGGTTGTAGGTTGATATTCCCTGCTTGCACAAGGCCTTGCCATAGACCTTCCAACTCTGCTGAGTTGTTAGTGTCCCACCCTAGGTTCCCAAAATAAATCCGTATGGATTTGCCTTCAGAGTCCCTTAATATACCTCCGTAGCCTGCGGCACCAGGATTTCCTTTGGAAGCCCCATCGAAATTTAGCTTGAATGAATTTTTGGGAGGGGCTTCCCATTGACAGTCGTTCTTGTTATTTATATTAGGAGCATTACTCTTGAAAGAATCAGGGGATAGCTGCAGCTGCCAATTATCTAGAATGTTGCGCTCATTATCAGTGGAAGGGAGGTCATCCTTAGTCCATACCTGAAGCACCATTGTCTCTTGAATGTTCTTATGAGTCCTGCTCCAGGTTTCCTCTGATGGTGATTGCTTGTCTTTGAAAATTTGCCGATGATGTTCCTTCCAAATATTCCAGAGGACAATCCCCGGGACAATATTCCATAGATGGTTAAGGATCTTGCTGTTGTAGGGCTGCATTGGCCAGAGTCTTAAAGAATTAACGACGTCGCCCTCTCCCCTGCAACTTTTTTGACATCTGAAACTGACCTTGTCCCATAGTTGACTGGCTAGGGGGCAGGTGTCCAGAAGATGATGGAGAGTTTATTCATTTTGAGAGAAATTAAGACAGATCGAGGGGCCATGAAAGTTCCGCTTTCTAAGCTTGTCCCAGGTGAGGATTTTTTTGTGACTCACCAGCCAAAGAAAGTAGGCGATTTTTGGCCATGGTCCAAGCTTCCAAATCTTGCTCCACACACGGTTTGGGGGAGAGGGGAAGCTACATAACAACCTGTAAGCTTTTGTAGTGGTGTAGGACCCCTTGGGTAGATATCCCCATCTGAGTATATCCCCACCATTATCCTGCCTGATCCTTCTTTTCTTAAGTTCGATCATGAGCTCTTCTTGCTGCTGCGTATCTGCATGGTGGAGAATTAGGTCGCTCCTTTTCCATTTCCTAAAATTATGCTCCATCTCTGAAGACCAGAATTGATGAACTGTTTCTTGCTGCTGGTTCAGCCCGTCAGGTATTAGCGCCGGGTGAAGAATATCTTGGAGTTTAGGCTGTTGGTTCCAGGCATCAGTCCAAAATCTTGCAGTGTGCTCGTTCCTTATTTCCCAGAAGCTGTGCTTCTGAATTTGTTGGTGGTGTTGCTTGGCCGCATTCCATATTGTGGATCCTTTTTCAGTGGGAATGAAACGGATGAGCTCCTCTTGCGGTCGATTTCCGGCATACTTGGCTGTCCATATTTTTCCCCAAGGCTTATCTGGGCTAGTGATCCATTGCCACCAGATCTTGGCATTCATGATGGAATTGCTGTGTTCCGGATCCCTTAATCCAATGCCTCCCTTCTCCTTGGGCATGCAAACATTGGTCCATTTCACTAAGGCCTATTTGCGAATTGTAGCTGCGCTGCTCCATAGAAAATTGTGCTGTAGGTTTCTTATGATTTTTAAAACCCATTTAGGCGCAGCTAGAATAGAAAACAAGTATAGAGGCATAGCCTGCAAGACCGATTTGATGAGGACGATTCGGCTGGCTAAATTAAGAGTTCTGTAAGTCCAGAGATTGAGACGGTTTTCCAATTTCTCAAGCAGGGAGCGCCAAGCGGGTTGCTTGAGGGCTGAAGCCGAGAGGGGAGCTCCCAGGTATTTAGAGGGAAGAGAGGCTGTGGGGAACCCCAGGATGCGAGAAATAGTAGTTTTGACTGAGGGCGGAGTATGGAAGAAAAAAATCTGAGATTTAGAGCAATTGATATGCATGCCTGAGGCCTCCGAGAAATCTTGAAGGAGGGATTTTAGACGATGGGCTTCTTGGGCAGAGGGATAACCAAAAAGCATCGTGTCGTCGACAAAATGATGGTGGGAGGTAGCAGGGGAGTTATGCACAGAGATGCCTTTGATCTAATGAGAGAGGAGGGCTCGCTTGATGTGCCGCCCTAACCCTTCAGCCATAAGGACGAAGAGAAAGGGGGAGAGGGGATCTCCTTGGTGAATACCTCTTGAAGGATTAAAGGGATGGGAGGGGATGCCATTGATGAGAATAGAGAAATGAGTGGAGGTGATCAGGTTCATGATCCAAGGGATCCAAGGAGAGCAGAAACCAAAAGCTATTAGCATATCATGAATGTAATTCCAGCTTAGCTTGTCAAATGCCTTGGAGAGGTCTAGTTTGAGAAGCATACCTGATTACTTTGAGTGCTTGAGGGAGTGAATAATTTCGTGAGAGAGTAGGATGCCATCCATTATGTGCCACCCTTCCACGTACCCTGACTGTTCCGGGGAGATGAGCCCAGGAAGAAGAGGTTTCAGATGATTTGCTATGACTTTTGATATTACTTTGTAGATGACATTGCAAAGCGCAATGGGCCTAAATTTGTCAGGGGTGATGGAGTCCTCCTCTTTGGGGATGAGAGTTATGAAGGTGGCATTGAGAGAGGGCAGGAGCCAACGCGTTGCCCTTGATTCTTCAACTATCTGCCAGACCTCCTCCTTTAACATGTCCCAGAAGGAGTGAAAGAAGGTGGTGGAAAATCCGTCTGGCCCTGGGGCCTTGCCTTCTTTAAGCTGCTTCATTGCTTCGTCCACTTCCTGAGGAAGAATAGGGCGCATTAGGAGTTCGTTTTGTTCCTCCGTAATGATTTTAGGGATGTTGCTCGTGATTTTGCATATGGCCTGTCACCGGTCTTCTCTTTGGTCTTGATGGATCTGTTTGAAGTGGTTGAGGAGTTCCTCTTCAATCTCCTCATGGGTCTCCACTTTATCCCCTGACTGTTTTTGGATGAAGGGAATGTTGTTGTGCATTCTTCTCTGAACAGTAGTTTTGTGGAAGAATTTAGTATTACGCTCACCCTCCTTCAGCCATCTGACCCTTGAATTTTGTTTCCAATAAATCTCTTCCTGCTTTCTTCTGTTCTCCAGCTGGCTATGGATGAGGCGTTCCTGCTGCAAGGTGGCTTCCGAGTGCCCTGCAATGATGACCCTTTGGTGACGAATCTCCAGGTCCTGAGTGAGCTTTTTCTGCTCTTTGAAGATGTTTCCAAAGGTTTCCCCGTTCCACCTTTTCAGGTGATCTTTGAGAAATCGAAGCTTTTGCTGGAATTGGTACATCTTTGATCCTTCTGGGGGAGTGAAAGAGGCCCACTGAGTCTTCACAAAATCCTTGAAAGTGGGATGCGTGAGCCAAAATCCTTCAAAACGAAAGGGTCATTTGGTTATGTTACCTGGCCTTTGCCATTGCAATGCTATTGGCCAGTGGTCTGAGCCAGAGTGAGCAAGAATGGCTGTTGAGATGTCCCCTCCTAGGTGGACTGCATTGTCAGAGAGGAGGAAGCGATTTGGTGTTTTCCCGACCTGCGATTACTCCAAGTAAAGGTGCCATTACAAAACGGCATGTCTATGAGAGAGGTTGCTTGGATGAAGTCCTTGAAGTGACAATCTTCATGCTCCAATCTGCGCCTGCCTCCCAACTTCTCTTTAGTTTTAGTTATCATGTTGAAATCCACGGCAACGATCCAGAGTGGGTATCTTCTGCTGTTGCTGAGAGCTTCAATTGTGTCTAGGAGCGCTATCTTGCTTCCCGAATCTTGTGGGAAGTAAACGTTTGACAAGTTACCATAAATATTGGTGCCCAAGATATGAAAGGTCACCTGAATAAGGTGGTGCGCCGCATGAAAGTCAGAAAGGGATACCGCCTGTGTATTCCATGCAATTGCCAGACCTCCTGAGGCTCCGGAGGCATCTACAGCTACCGATCTACAACTAGGCCAGGCTTTCGAAAGAATGCTACCTAGCGTTGTACCGTTACACTTAGTTTCTTGGAGAAAGCACATTTGTGGCTTTTCCTTTTTTATCATATGTTTTAACATCCTGAGTTTTCCGGGGCTGTTAAGCCCTCTTATATTCCATGATACCAGCTTCATCATTAACCGTTGATGGAGGGTTTGTAGTACTTCGTCAGCTATGCGTATCTACCTGAATCCACTAGGATTTTCCCGATCTCTATTGTCCTTTGCAAATCTGTCTTTCTGCCTCTCTTCTTTGTGTTTTTTCTGAGTAGACTTCCGTCCCATTGGATGCCTGATTGTATTCCAAGTTGGCTTTGATAATAAGCTCGAGAAATGACCATTTCGAGCTTGTTGAGTTGGAGTTCTGGTATGGCATTGTATGCTTTTTTTTTGCAGGCTGCTTCCAGCTCTAAGATGTCTAATCCTTGCAGATCGATACTCTCAGGCTCTTCTTCCATGATTTGCACTTGATCGCTTTCTTCAGTGCTGTTCTCTGGGTTCTGGGGACGTTCCATTTTTCCGTCAACTTCCATTTCTTTGATGATCTCTGGAGCTTCTTTCTGATCCCGATTGAGAATGGAGGGGGAGATGACAGGAGAGGAAGATTTGGGAGGGGGGTGCGATGGAGGGGGAGTCGACGAGGAGGACGGGTGATCAGGGTGAGCTTCAGCGGTGTGAGGCAAATTCTCAGAGTCTTGGCCAAGAATGTTAAAGATGTTCTTGGTTACTGGGCCATGAGACTTGGAGGGCTAAGGTCTGAACCCATTTGGGGGTTTTTTGTGAGAACTCTTCCTGCTAGTGACTTTGGTGAAGCCATCCTGAGCAGGGGATTCAGAAGAGTCGGGAAGGCTAGATAGGGTGTTTTGAGGACAATCCCTGAAGAGATGACCAAGGGTATGGCACTTTCGGCAGCAGAAAGGAACATGCTCATAATCAAGAGGCTGGATCCATTCCTCATCCCGATGGGCAAGAGTGACCGAATCAGGAAGGGCTTCATTGAGGCTAATAAAAACACAAATTCGGGCATAGGAAATATACTTACGGGTCTTTGTTTCTTCCGATGATCTAATATATTCTCCCACCCCATTTCCAATTCCTTTGAGAGCATCCTCCTCCCAATATTCATCTGGGAGGGAGTATAACCGAATCTAGACAGGCGCCCAGGTTAGATCTTCCTTTTCTGGGTTGAATTTGGGGATCCAATCTCTCAGATAAAGCCTAGCCGAGTTAAAAAAGTATGGCCCTCCCACTAATATTCTATGCTTGTCCTCCAAGCAATAGAAAATTGCTGTGAAGAAACCTTTCGGCCCTAGCTGTAGCGTAACATCCCCCTTTGGTTTCCATTTCGCCGCTATCCATCCATTTAGGGCTTTTTCAGTAGGCCAGAACCCTATGAACTTCCCTATGATGGCATGATCTCGCATGAACTTGATTCTTCTGTCTATCTTATCTCCTGGCAGCTTGATTCGTGGTCTTTCCTTGGCAACTGGTATGCAAGTTGATGAAGTGACCTTCAGACCTTCTTCAGGCTTTTCAGTACCTTTCTGGGGATTACCTTCCTCCTCCCTACGATTTCTGTTTCCTTTGTTTCCGTCCTGGGGTATCTTCCCCCTATTCAGAACCTCTCTGTCTACTGACCCGAAGACGACGTTGTGCGCCTGATCTTGCTGCGACGGGGAGGGCACTGACGCGCCCCCCTGTGGCTGAGCCATTGTGAGGCCCTGGTGCGCTGCAGATCTGTACCGCTGCAACGATCTAATCACTTCAGAGATGATCTTGACTGGGGCGCTGTCGGCGCCGTCGAAGGAACGTCCAAGCCCTAGCAAAACCCTAGCAGAGCCAATTCTCCGGGAACGTTAAGCCCTTTTTTTAGAAGACTTATTTTTTGACTTTAAATTTTCTAATGGGTTAAATGTGAATAACTATTTTCTAAATTTAACAATTTTTGAAGTAGTTTTCTTCTTTAATTTTTTTCTTTGTAGTGAGATCTTTATTTTTTTGCATAGCTAAAAAAAGGTCGATATTTTAAATTTTCGATCTTATATATATTTATATATCGTTAATTAATATTTCAATGCACATCAAATAATTGTCCCTAAGAAAACAACAATTTTTAACAATTGACATTAAAATACACATTTTGAATATAAATATAACAAAAAAAATTACACATTTTGAGACTTTTTTTTGCTAAAAAAGACATGTCAAAATCTCAATTTTTATAGGAAAAGTTTAACAAAAAATGGTTAAATAATAGCTTTTCTTATGAATTTCATGTCAAAAGATAATAATAATCATAGTTAAAAAAAATGATTCACATAAAAATTAAAGTGAAAATCACATAATACAAATATTGAACATATAACAACATTAACTGAATACTTATTCTTCTCATAAAAGGTCAAAGTCAAAACATTACAAGTATAACTAATCAATAATTACCAAAATTGAGCTTGATTTCCAAAGCATAACTTAAATTTAATTAATAACCCCAATTGGGGTAAGGAAAAAGGAATTGTATGGAGTAATGATGATTAGCAGTGCGTGGTAGCACAAGCCACTCCCCAGGGCATTCATTTTAAGGATTGTTGTGATGTATGCAGGAGAGGCCGTAATCTGAGACAGGGTACCAAGAGAATAATGGTGGAGGTAGGGGAGAAGAACGGCGGCATGAAGGCGGTGGAGAGCAAGATATGTGGCGTTAAGGTAACAAGAGTAGGTGAGGATAATACAACAAACGATCTGAGGATTAGAAAGGTGGCGAAGGGTGAAGCGATCTAGCGAAGAAACCCAGGTGACCATCTCAGAATAGGGCAGGAGGTCATGGTGGAGGGAGGAAGGAAGGAAGGAGAAATCACTAGTGAGAAGGGCAGACAGATAGGCCAGGGGAAGGACAATCAGGAAGACTAGAATGTGAGAAAGACTGCCAAGCAGAGGGCTAAGGAGGATGTAAGCAAGAAAGAGAACAAAAATCATCGGTCGCCCAAGGAGGGAGAGGGTAGGAACAAGCGGATGGAGCAGGAGCAGATGGAAAAAGGAAGAAATCGTGGGGAAGGAGAAATGGAAACTGGTATGAACGATAGTGGGATGAAGGGAACCTTCAAGATGGGCCAAGGAAGTCGTGGTAACACCAGAGGAAGACCATCTAGATGTGGTAAGGGTAGAAGGTGCAGGGGTCGGGGATGAATGAGGCAAGCTGGTAGCAATGAAACTGAGAGGACGCCACCTAACAGACAAAAAAGAGGGCATAGAACCATGGAGCATAATGCTCAGGATGCAGAACGAGCGTATAGGGAAGGGACCAATGCGGAGATAAGACAGATTATTGAGGAGCTGGAAAATAGTGTTTTGCAGGAGCCCTCAGACCCAGAAATGGAAGAATGGAACAAACTGCTGCCGGACCCAGGGAATACAAGGGGGCGTTTAACGCTGTATAAACAGGCATTGCATATCTATTGGGTTTTGAAGCACCTATTGGAAAAAGCCATCGAACAAGTCACCGAAGAGATGACGAAGATTGCCCAAGGAATCCTGAATTTGAAAAAGGAAATGAAAATTCTCCAGGTTACGCTCCTGATGTAGGACAACAGACTAGAGGAAATCCAAAAGATGCTGAAAAAGATAACCAACGTATAGCGAGAGGAGGAGATCAAAGTGGAACTCATGGTAGACTGATATGTTTTGTTCTATTTTCAAATGAATTTTTTCTAGGCCTCCGAGATTTAGTTTTGTGGATAGGCTTTTGAAATTGTAATGACTGATAGGATTATAGAACTAGTTTGACGTTAGGACAAAGGTATGGTTTAAGCATGTCTCTGAATCTGCATATGGTGTAAGTTGACCTTCTCAGACTATGGGTGACCAACAGACCCGGTTTCCCTTCGGGGCGGGTTGAGGTCACCGCTGAATGTACATATTTTATGTTTAGCTGTATTTAATAGAAATGGTCTTGCCGTAGCTTACAAAATAAAAATAAAAAATTAATCAATAATATCACGTAATCCATACTCTTCATCTTCTAGAGTTTCATAATGGTCCTCTTCCACAATATTTTCTACTTCAGTTTGTTCATTTTCCTCTTCGATGGATCTTTGATTTATGCAAGTCTCCCAATGTATGCCTTTCCAATCATTCCATCTAAATGTTGTTAAGGTTGATTTGCCTTTTTTTCCACGTGATTCATTAAAATACCCTTTCCTCAAACCAACTTCTTGCAATGCATCTGGAAGAAATTGAAGAGCATTAATTCTTTGTTGAATAAATTTGCACTGTACTCGGTCTTTTTCAATGGAAATGCAATTTATTCCTTTTTGTAGGCAACATGCTAGTGTTGTACCTAATTATCAAGAATAAAATAAATAATGAAGTAAATTAGTATAATCACATGTAAATTAAGAAAGCAGATATTGAAATTCAATTTTATATAATAAAAGTTATGTGAGCCTGAGGATAAATCCAGAACCCAATCTTCATTTGAACATAAGTCTATAAGATAGTTAATCAATGACTGTGGTTTTTTGTAAATGTTAACTATCTTTCCTTTTCCTTCTTTATATTCATATGTTACTTTTTTTACAACAATATCTTAAACCCATACTTGACTATGACTCTTTCCATCTACCTGATTAAGTAGCATAGGCTTTTAGCCAACTTTCAACATGGATGAACTCACAGTCACTTATAATTGGTTGATCTCCATGTTTAATAAGATTTGAATTTTCCCTGTAATATGAAATAGTAAAAGTTCAACTAACTTGTACATAAAAGATTTTTTAACATTAATCAAACATACAATTTCAATGTCTTACCATGTAAGTTGCATCGTTGAGTTTTCTTTTCCTTTGAAGATTGTCAATAACATTGAAAATTGTGTGTCTTAATGAAATTTCACAAATCTCCATAATGGTGATGTTGTGACTTCTACAAATCCCACAACCACTTTACTAAGAGCATGATAAGTATAAGGGCCGCTATCATAGTCAATGTTTGGGATATTGAAAGCATGAGCAATATTTGCAATAATAAGGGAATAGTCCCTTTTAGGTACGATTTTAACAATGTCTTCATAATCACCTTGTATTATTTGATATTGGATAGTCTCAAGCCCATTCCAAATTAAATGATTAATATTAGGATCAAGTTCAACATTACTAAAACATTGCTTTCTCAGTCTTTCCATCTTAATTTTTTCAATAAAGCTTATGAAACTATCTAGTGCTCCATTTGCATCCTTGTTATGCTCTTAACCTGCAAATGATACCCAAATATAGAATATGCAAAGAAAAGATACCCAAAACACAGAATAGCAATGATTTTATTATTCAGAGAGTAATGTTCACTTGCCTCTTCGAGGGGGCAACCTCCAATAGAGCAGAGCTTGATTACAAAATAAGAAATGATGCTCCTCACAGGGAGTCTCTATCCTTTATATATGACTCATACATGCAATACCACGGGCCAATACCGTGGTATTAATAATACCATCTATCTAATACTACGGCCCATTTGCAAATAACTGTGGTTCCATTATTAATTGTGGATTAACCACTTACAATTATTAATATGGGCTTTATTCACTCTTGACTATGACGTGATCCCATTACATAAATAAGGGGGTTAGGGTGGGACCCTAACATGCCCTCCCCCTTAAGACTAGCTTTGTCCTCAAGGCTGAAGTTGCGGAAACTGCTGAAGAATAGTGGCTGGTTCCCAAGTTGCATCTTCTGGAGAGGTGTCATTCCATTTGACGAGGACTTCCTTAATCATGCGGCCGCACAATTGCTTGACTCGTGTGTCTAGGACCTGTTTTGGTTGAAGCCAGATGGACCCTTCTTCGTCCAATTCAGGTAGACTGGTCTGAATTCTGCAATTGTTCCCAATCACTTTCTTGAGG
>APFE031089540.1:25952-37077 GCA_000404065.3 Pinus taeda | reverse complement strand
TGCCTGTCCAAAAAAATGATCTTCTGGTGCGAGCATACGTCTTCTGAAAGCCCGAATGTCCTGCAATGGGAGATGAGTACAATTCTGCCAAAATGCGACTTTTGAGGGTGGATGTTGGTGATATTACGAATTTGTCCTTGTAGCAAAGAATATCATCCTACCTTGAGTAGCCCTTGGTGGAATTTGGATCTGCCTGCAATTGAGAAATGAGTTGGGAGAGCCCAGGGTGTGAAAACCATTCCATGCGAGCTTCTTCAATCCATTCTGGAAAGGGGAGGGAAATTGCTAGCAGGGTACTTTCCTCCTCAAATTGGCGAGATAATGCATCTGCTACACTATTTTCTTTCCCTTTCTTGTAAATGATCTCATAATCATATCCTAGCATTTTGGCTAACCATTTATTTTGTTGTGGGGAGGATAGGTGTTTCTCCAAAAAATATTTAAGACTGTGATGATCTGTGCGGATTTGGAAACGTCACCCCAATAAGTAAGGTCGCCAGGTGTCGACTGCATGTAACATGGCCATCATTTCCTTCTCGTACGTAGATTGGCCTAGATTCCTCCCACTGATTTGTTGGCTTGTGAAGGCCAACGGTCACCCTTACTACATTAAGACTGCCCCAATACTTGTACCCGAAGCATCACATTCAATGAAAAATGATTTGGTGAAGTCAGGTAGTGCTAAAATTGGAGTGGAACTCATGGCATTTTTTAGAGCTGTAAAGGCCTGTTGGGCTTCCTCATTCCAGAAGAATGAATTTTTCTTTAGGAGTTGGGTGAGGGGTTTCACTATGCGGCCATAGTTGCGGACAAATTTATGATAATAGCCTGTGAGACCCAAAAATCCTCGCAAACTCTTCAAGGTCTTAGGTTGAGGCCATTCCTGCATTGCTTGGATCTTTTTGGGGTCCACTTTGACACCCTCACGCCCCACAATGTGGCCCAAATACTCTACCTCTGCCATGCCAAATGAACACTTGGACATCTTGACAAATAATTTATGCTTGCGGAGCAGTTGCAAGAGTAGATCTACATGCTGAAGATGTGCGACCCAAGTGCAACTATAGATGAGGATGTCATCGAAGAAGACAAGGACAAATTTCCTTAGATATGGTTTGAGAATGTGGTTCATAAGGCTCTGAAAAGTAGAGGGGGCATTACAAGGACCAAATGGCATGACTAGGAATTCATAGTGGCCTTCATGAGTTCTGAAAGCAGTCTTGGGGATGTCGGCTTCCTTCATGCGAATTTGGTGGTAGCCTGAGTAAAGATCCAACTTCGTGAAAAATTGAGCCCCATTGAGTTCATCCAGCAAATAATCAACCACCGGGATGGGAAATTTATCTTCGACTATCAACTTATTAAGGGCCCTGAAGTCAGGAAACATCCGCCACTCCCCATCTTTCTTGAGCACCATGACCACTGGGGATGAATAAGGACTAATGCTGGGACGAATGACACCGACTTCCAAAAGTTCCTTGATGATTTTTTCTATTTCATTCTTTTGGGTGAACAGATATCTGTATGGGCACACATTTGGGGGTTGGGCCCTTCGAACCAAGGTGATGCTATGATCATGTTCCCCTCGCGAGGGTGGAAGCTCATGAGGTTTGTCAAAGACTGGCAGATGGTTATTTAAAATCTGTTGCATCTCAGGATGAATTGGTGGCGGCTTGGTTTCGACTGCCTGGATGGCATTAAATTGAGCTACAACTCCATGATTGACCTTTTTTAACAATTTTTCCATGCTATGCCAGCTGATGATAGAGGGGGCTCCCGCCTGGAGTCCACGGAGGGTATGTGTGTAGTTTTTCTTCTTAAAACTCATATATAACTCCCGGAGATCGATTGTGATTGGCCTAAGATTGCGGAGCCAGTCAACTCCAAGGACAATGTCGCAACCCCCCATGTGTATGGCAAACATGTGGGTTTTCAACTGATAATACCCCATTTGAAGTTTGACATTTTCACAGTGGCCTTCACATTTCATTGTGCCTCCATTCGCAATTTGAACTTGGAAGTTAGAAACTGCTCGTACAAAACAATGCACTGCTTCTGCGACTTTTTGATGGATGAAATTATGTGTACTTCCACTATCAATCAAGACTACTAGTGGGCGATGTTTAATAAACCCTATGATTTTGAGAGTTTGAGGGGAAGAAATCCCTACCAAAGCATGCAAAGAAATAACTTGTTTGTCAGAGACATTGTCCTGTTGGTGGTCTTCTTTAAGCGGCTCATGTTCCTCTAGTGGTGGCTCTTCCTCTATTGAGCTGTAGTCAGTGGCATCAATTTGAAAAAATTTGGGCTCCTTGCATTTATGCCCTGGGGAGTATTTTTCATCACAGTAGTAACATAGGCCTTGCTTTCTTCTTTTGGCCATCTCTGCAGGTGACACCTTTTGGACTTTAAGTGTTTGAGTCGTGTTGTGAGCTTGTGGGGGGTGACCTTTAGCAGAGAAATTTGGGCGACTGTATTGGGCTGCTAATGCACATTCCACGTTATGAGCTACCTTGCAAGCATCCGTCCATGTGGGAGGGTGGTGCAGTAGGACTTGGGCTTTGATAGCTTCTTTAAGACCGTTGATAAAACATTCCGTGTAGAACCCATCTGAGAGACCCCAAGTGCGGAAGGCTAAGGCTTAAAAAATTGTAATATATTCATCCACTGTACCAGTCTGTCAGAGCTTAGTAAGACGACCCAAAAAACATGATTCCTAGTCAAAGCGGTCTTGAAGAGCTTTGGTGAATTTGGGCCAAGTCCTAAAAGGTCCAGTGCAACGTTGTTGCCATTCCCACCATTGCCACCTTTCATTGTGCAAGTACATGCTCCTCAACATAAGCTGAGTCTCATCATCGAAGATGCGATTTAGTTTGAAATATTGCTCCATTTGTGCTATACATGCCGATGGGTGAGAACCGTCAAATTTATGCATATCCAACTTGGGAGGTCACTGACTGGGTTGTGGGTGGGTGTGCCAGACGTGAGGAGAGTGGCTAGATTCACCCTCATTGTGTTCATGGCCATTATACTCCTCCTCATGGGCTTGCTCCTTGCCCTTCGGGACTATTTTGTCGACCATGCTACATAGTCTGGTAAGTTGAAGGTCAAGGTTATGCATTGATTCTTCAAGTTTGTCCATCCTTTCATTGGCCATCGCTTGAGCTCTAGTTGCCACCATACACCAACCGTATTTTTTGAAAAGTGGGACCGCCTAAAAAAAATTCACTAAGAAGTGAATGGTACCACTGTGCTCAGCTCGTCGTCCTGATTCTGATGAGCTAGATCACCAATAAGCGCCACGAAAGATCTCATATTTTTTTTTTTGAAAACTCCTAAAGGAGTTTTACTCCTCCCTTATCAATACTGCAGTGGCCAAATTCTCAAAATGTCAATGCTACCAAAAGTCCTACGAAAATTATACCCCGGTATAGGAACCCTTCACAACGACTCTGATCTGGTGGATCTGAGAGATCTGAATTGCGGATCTGATAGCGTTGGGCAGTGAAACTGACTGCTTCTGTGTATTTGATGGATCTAATAGATCGGAATGGCTGATGGGGACCGATGTCTGCTGCTGCTGCACTCCTTTGCACAAGCGGATCTGGAAGAGATGATGATAGAAAAGGGAACTAGGGTCTTGAGGAGTGTCAGGTGCTACCGATCGCAATATACATAAGGGTCTGGCAGTAGTACTCGGGCTAATGTTTCAGGGCTCTAACTAAGGAGGATTGACCGTACCCTTAGCCGTATAACCCGACTACCCTATCGTACAGGCGAGTAATCTCTCCGAGTGCTGTTCTCGGTGTACTGTAGCTGCGAGACAGCCGACGGTTGATCTATGGTGAGGTTTCAAAGGAGCCTAGGGGGCTTCCGATATACCCAGAGGGTACGTGGAAGACAATCCGTGCACTGTTCTGTCTAATGCGCTACTACTCGAAGGGGTACCCACAGGGGTTACAAGGGAGTCCAACAGACGTGACCACCTCTTGTATTTCCTGCATGCATGCCTCCCCAAATCCACAGATTTATGCGCTCAACGACAGATCCCGTGGTTTAAAGATGCCGGAACACGTCTCTAGCCAAAAAAAAAATAAAAAAATTGCTACGAAATGGAGATCCCACCGGCCCTGGAAAGTGCTCTGATACCACTTGTTATGCTCTTAACCTGCAAATGATACCCAAATATAGAATATGCAAAGAAAAGATTCCCAGAATACAAAATAGCAATGATTTTATTATTCAGAGAGTAATGTTCACTTGCCTCTTCGAGGGGGCAACCTCCAATAGAGCAGAGCTTGATTACAAAATAAGAAATGATGCTCTTCACAGGGAGTCTCTATCCTTTATATATGACGCATACATGCAATACCACAGGCCAATGCTGTGGTATTCATAATACCATCTATCTAATACTACAGCCCATTTGCAACTAACTGTGGTTCCGTTATTATTTGCGGATTAACCACTTACAATTATTAATATGTGCTTTATTGACTCTTGACTATGACGTGATCCCATTACATAAATAAGGAGGTTAGGGTGGGACCCTAACAATCCTTCTTCATCTTTATTGAAATGAACAAATATATGTATAAGTTATAAAATAAAAATAGTATACAGATGAATAAAAATGAATGCATAATTCAACAGACCTTTTAAATGCAAGATATAAAACTCTTAGTGTTGATGTAGAACTTGAATCTTAGTAGTTACATAAAACATTATCCTTAGTCAAAGCAACCCCTTGGAAGGCCAAGGGGCCGATTCTGAGAATCAACCTATTAGCATCCCAACAGTGATTCTGGGAATCGACCCTCGGTAGGCTAAGGGTCCAATTCTAATAATTAGCTCCCGGCAAGCCAGGGGGTCGATTCCTAGAATCGGCCCTTGGTAGGCCAAGAGGACGCTTTGACTTGGGTGAACATGGCTGGCCATGGGCGTGCACACCCACGACATAGTGGGTGTGGCATGTAACATGCCCGATGTGACGTGGGTGGGTGCACCGGCCCATAGGCACAAGCGCTGCTTATACATGTGGGCAGGTGCACCCAACCATGGGCATGCTTGTTAGGGGCAGAGAGACCTCCTAGCAAGTTAGGGGGTGATTATGAGAATCAACCCCTTGGCCCCATAGGGCGCTGATTCTGGGATCTTGGCCTGCTGGGGACTTATTCCCAGAATCAACCCCAGGTACGGCAAGGGGATGATTATGGGAATCATATCCCGACAAGCTAGGGGGCCAATTCCCAGAATTGACCCTTGACATGGTAGGGGGTGGATTAAGGGAATTGGCTCTTGGCGTACCAAGAATCAGCCCTTTGGATTTCCAAGGGGCCACTTTGATTCGGGCAGGTATGCCCACGACCAAACACACCTACCCATAGGCACAAGACTACCTGTGCTTATGGGCGGGTGTGCCTGACAATGGGCATGCTCGACTGAATCAAAGCACCCCTCTGACAAGGAAAGGGGTTGACTTTGCAAACTAGTCCCTAGCCTGCCAGGGTGTCAATTCCTAGAATCGACCTCCTACAGGCCAAGGGGTTGATTTTGGGAATTGATCCTTGGGAATCAACCCTCTTGGAATTGACTCTCAAGAATCAACCCTCGGTAGGCCAAGGGGTTGATTCCCCGAATCAACCCTCAGTAGGCTAGGCCTATTGGGGGCTGATTCTAGGAATCAACCTCCTCACCTATCGAGGACTGATTCTAGGAATCAACCCCTAGCAGGCTAAGGGGCCGATTTTGGGAATAGTGTCCCTAGCCTACTGAGGGTCGATTTTGGGAATCAACCCCCAATATGCCAGGGGTTGATCAAGCAATCGACCCCCTGACCTTCTAGAGGGCCTCTTTGATCAGGGCAGGCAAGCCGTGGTCGTGCACACTCATGGCACAATGGGTGTGCAACATGTCCATCATGCCATGGACGCACAGGCCCTATGCTTTTTGGCGGTCGTGCCCACATGCAACACAGTGGGCATGCTTCCTGGCACACCGGTTATGCTGTGGGTGGGCATGCTTTCTTAGGTCAAAGTGGCCCCCTAGCAAGCCAAGGGGCTGATTATGAAAATTAGCCCTCGGGACTACCGCTGAAAATCGCCCTCCTTGCTTTCTAGGGGCAAGCTAGTAGGCCAAATCAGCCCCTAGCAAGCTAAATGGCTAATTCCGAAGATCAAACCCTTTGCCTACTAGAGGGGGCACTTTAATGCGGGCAGGCATGCCCATGGTTGGGATAGTCGTCCACAGGCACAAACCTATGTTTGTGGGCTAGCACACCCACCCTAGTCAAAGCAGTCCGCTAGTAGACCAAGGGACCAATTTGAGAATGGCAACTGGCCAAGGTCCCAAGGGGTTGATTCTAGGAATCATCCCCCTGGCCTGTTGGGGGCGATTATGGGAATTATCCCTCAACATGCTAGGGGGTCGATTCCCCGAAAACGGCTCCTTGGCCTATCAAGGGGCTGATTCTTGGAATCCGCCCCATGGCATGTCGAGGGTTGATTCTGTGGGGGTTGCTTTGACCCAGGTGGGTACACCCATGGCTGGGTGTGCCTGCCCAAAGGGGTCGATTCTAAGAATTGTCCCCATGGCCCATCGGGGGTGAATCGATCCCCTGGCCAACTAAGGGTTGATTCAGGATAGGGGCCAATTCTCAGAATTGGGTCACTTTGACTCGAGCAGGCATGCCCATGGTTGAGTCCACTCACCCTCAGGAAAAGGCCTATGCATGTGGGTGGGTGTGCCCGATCGTGGGTTAGCCCACCCTGGTTAAAGAAGTCCCTTGGCACATGAGGGGCCCGATTAAGGCTAGGGGTCTAATTCCTAGAATCATCCCTTGGTAGGCTAGGGGGCCAATTCCCAAAATCAACCTCTGGTAGGCAAGGGGTTGATTCCTAGAATCGGCCCCTTGTCTTGTTAGGGGACAATTTCCAGAATTGGCCCCTGGCCTATTGGAGCCAATTTTGGGAATTAGGAATCGGCCCCCGATAGGCCAAGGGGCTACTTTGACCCGAGCGGGGATGACCACAAGCATAGTAGTGCCTGTGCCTGTGGGCAAGCACGCCTGAAATGGGCATGCCCACCCATGAAGTTATGAGCCATTTTTATGTTTGTTGGATTATATGTTGTAATTATGATGAATTTATTTTTTTAGAATATCCACAATGCAACAATAACTTAGAGAAATAATTTATGTTTCATTCAATCTACAATTATTGCTATTTTGATTAATTTAGTCATGTAGTTTGTTCATAATGTCATGGTTTATATGTGTTGAAAACTTATAGTTCTAAATTTCTATGGTTGAAAGTTTTTCAAATATTTTATTATCTTTAATGTTATGGTTGAAAACAATTAGAATTTTAGGGATCTTTAGTGTCATGTTATTAGATGTTTAATGACATGGATGAAAATTGTTGGAATTTTAATGTCTTTTGGATCCCATTATTTTATCTCTAACGCCATTACTAAAAAATGTTGAAATTATACCTTGGAAAGAAAAATGTTATTCTACTAACAACATGAGTGTGATTTTTTTATTTATTTTGCACAAAAAAAAATGGTTATACTGCCATTTTTTTAAAATGTTGAAAATTAACACCAAAAAAATCAAAACATCGTTCCAAAATACACACTTTTCGTTTTTGGACTGTTTTTCATGTTTTTTTGGGGGTTTTTAGCTAGAGTTCTCGTTTTGTGTTTATAGTTTCTATTTCAAAGTTTACATTGTTGCATTTGGAGTGGAAAAAGTGAACGAATCAACTAACGAGACTAGTTTTACCAGTAGGACCGAGTTTGGAATAATAGAGTCTAAAACCTTTCGAGAGCATTTTGAGGCATCAAATGACATTTTTTGGGGATAAATTTTTTCCTCTTTTCTACTTTTGAGTATCAATTAGAGTTCGTATGAAAACATTATGCCACATAGAATTTGACCTTCCCTTTTCACACTTATAGTTGGGGAAGATGCCATGTCAGCCCCCATTATTCATGGAAATGGGGCTAGCCACGTGATTGTGATGTAAAATACTCTAGAAGAGTATATATTGTAACTCTAGATAAGAGTTGATGTAGTCAAAATTAACCACTAGTAGGCTATCAGGTTGTGTTATAATCGAGCCATTAGGACGAAGAAGTATTCCATTAATTAGAGAACATTTTGTTCCATAGTTGAGTAAAGATGGCTAGGAGAGATAGGAGGTAGAGCATGCAAAGAAGATTTGTGCTCTGTAGTAGCCCACGAGCCACATGCATTACTTCTTTGTATCTACAACCATATTTCCAGACAGAGAAAGAGAGCGAAGTGACCTCACTGTTTAGCCTGGTTTTCTCCCAAAAGAGTTTCCCAAAGAGCATATCTTGTGTCTTATGTGTGTGTGAGATTAATTTTTCATTCTCTACTATTTGAAATGATTTCCATTTGCATGTATGCACTAATTACAGTGAAGTATATAGATCTAGAAATTAAATAAAACTATAATAGTGTAGAGTCTCATATTTTAAGTATAATATTATCAGATTTGTTGTGATGAATTGTCCAGTGGAACATCCATGAAAATTCATGGATCATAAAGTGACATATTTTGTACTAGATGATGTTTTTTCAGGACCATATGGCTTTAAGTACAATAGAAGAAGAGACATGTTTGAGACTTATAAAGGATTGAAGACACATGGAGTGATTGGAAACTTGAAGGAATTTATGTGATAAACATATTCAAGAAATTCAAAGTCAAAGCAACTCTAAGATGGCAAGATGGGTGTTACATCGCTCAAACAAAATGATTAATCACTCAAATTAATTTGTGTTTCATCCAACAACATGTTACGAATCTTAACTCGATGAAGTTTAATGAGATGGGTGACCCCAAAAAGTTGTTTATTGAAGCTTGAGATATTTAAGCTAATGACCAACATTGACCCTAGGGGCACCCTTCTCTATTCCAGAAACTATTAAAATAAACCTCAAATGTGGTCTCTTTCTTATCAAAAGGAAGAGTGGTTTACATGTGGGTGATGAGAGTTAGGCCCATACATTTAATGTTGCACTTGATTTAAAAGCCCAATGTATATGTTTATACTATGAAACTTTAAAAGGGGGCGAAGTTATCTTTTTAGAAAAAAAGGAGTCAAATTTAATATCACTATATATAATATATATATATATTATAATATATATATATAGATATAGTTTGAACTTAATGTTTTTTAATTTAATTATTTCAAAAACCTTAGAAAAGAAACAGTTTAAAAAAATGCTTTAAGAATGAGTTTGTAACTAACAAGAACGATTCGTTCAGGGACAAAGATACAAGTCTAGGGAAACATTAGAAAGGGATTCTGAGGTTCAGAGTCTAAAAATCTTGAGACCATGTAATGGGGAAAGCTCTCAAGAACTTAGAAATAGAAAATAGTTTTGGCTACAACTTTGGGTGTAATTGCAAACATTGTTTTTTTGCTTGTATGTATCATTTTATTTATGTTTTTCCTCCCTTGGAATGGTGTAATATGTAGTTGGTTGTTTCAATTTAATTACTCATAAATTTACTTATTTGTATTCATGTTGTTTAAGCTTGAAACCATTAATGAAGTGCTTAATGTCCAGGAATTCATACACATTTCCTTAGTCTTTCATCTTTCTTTTTGAAAAAGTTGAATTCAGATTCGTAATTACCTAGGTTTAAGCTTTGTCTTCTTTTATGTTATTCAAACCATTCCTTTAGTCCAAATACCATGCAACCCTCAATGCTTCTCACCATTCAAGTTTTGAAGGCTAGGGTTTTGAATTAGAAGATTCGTTGCAAGATCTGATGCTCTTTTCCTCTAGCCACTGATTTTAAAAGTTTTGTTATCAATCTTAAGCTGTCCAAAGCACCAGTTCCTTCACAACAAGGAACTCTCTTCGAGGAAACAACATCAAATTGACATTGTTGTTGGGATTAGATTAGAAAAAATTTCCTTGTGTTTCATAAAGTTTTGTAGCTTATTTTGAGGGTGATAAAATTAATATTTCATTGTATATTGTCACATGTGGTCTTCACTTTGGGTACTCTTTTCTGGGTTTTCAAAATGGATTCATTTGTGTTTTTCTTAAATAATATTGTCCGAGGAAAAGAAGGTATTCTTTGGCTACAAACAAACCCTCAATGGTCGTATTTTGTACATTTTACAAGTGCTCCAATTTATGATTCTTATCTTTTAGATGAGGATTTTCGTTGTTCGTAATATTATCTAATTTATTATACATACAGTTTAGAGGAGGAAGATTATGTTGCATATTTTCAAGAAGATTTGCTTACGAGAAAATGGGAAGAAGGTGATTATCATCAATCTCTTCAAGAAGAAACCAATGTTGAAGAGCGAAGAAGTGATTGTGGCTTCCCTATGCCAAAAGATACATGTCAGGAAGCTATTCAAGAAAATGAGGTAGCTAAATTTTCCTCTCATGCATTTCATGACCCAATACCTAATTACATGACATCTTTCTTCAGTCAACAACATATATAAGCTTTGGGGTATGTGTAAAATATTTTATTTGAAAATTTCATATTGTGCATGGTTGTTTTAAATTCTGAATTTCGGAAGCACAAAGGCATTATGTCCAACACTCAAATGTTGGTCAAGCACCATTATAACATTGAATTCACTTGATTGGAATCAACATTGTTCAAAAGTAGGAGTTGTATATAAATAAGCTCAGATGTTGAGCATTTAGTTTTCAATTTTCAAAAGTTTTGTTTCAGTTAACACGAGGAAGAACAAAGTCCTAGTAGATAGAAATTTCAATCAAATTTTCACTTCTACAATTACAAGGCCAAGTAATTTTTGACTCCATGCTTAACCAAGGCTACTTGCATGTAGTTCTTTGCACTTTGTGGCAAAAAAACTATCCCTAGTTGGAGCCAACATGTTGTAGCTTTACTATGCACAATCAAAAATTTAAAATTGTTGAGAGAGAATTGGGGCCAACAATAAAAATTAAAAGAAAGTTATTTTAATGAATGTTGTTTTATTGATGTTATGGAACTAGTTTCTATTTAAACACAATGCTTATAATTTTTATTAAAGCAAAAAAATTATAAAAAAACTTAAACTTTATAGACATTCTTATGCTCTCGTCCTT
>APFE031089540.1:6215-20898 GCA_000404065.3 Pinus taeda | reverse complement strand
TACAATTATTAGATTTGAAGCATAATCTTTTTTCTATAATTATTACGTTTGAAGCATACAAGGTGCTGAGCCACGGGAGGAATTACATGCTCAACATCTCGAAGCCACAGGAGACGTTGATGTATATAGAAACCAATGAAATCTGGAACTCAAACAATGTGAGATTTAGTCCTTTAATTATTTTAAAATTTATACAAAAATTGTTATATGGTTAGTGCAAGTCATAACTAGGGAAAGCGAGCCACCAATGCTATATTATCACTTTATCATTGAAATATGTTTGCAATGTAAGTCATATATCATGCATATAAAATTTGATTTCTCTAGAGAAGGTGGATAGACTGGCAATAGGAAGCAACGACAAAATGAAGATTACAACAAAGGATACAAAGTTTACAAAGGATTAGTGTTTTCGATGCCAACAAAGGATACAAAGGATTGGTGTTTTCGATGCCAACAAAGGATACAAAGTTGTACAAAACAAAGTGTTGCACACTGTGGTGACATGTTAACAAAGAAACATAATGCTGTGGTGACATGTTAACAAAGAAATTTCATTTGTTCGCAATTGTTATTGATGAAACATGATGCGAACATAAAATAGCTGAGCTTTTAATAGAGGTTCTCCACATAGCGAGTAGTGCTGCTACATTTGAAGGTCGACAGAGAGTCACATTGCAAGCAATTTATGGCTCAAAAGAATAGCATGAGAGCGCAGTGGAATTGTTGGGAATTTTTGATAATCCCAAAACAAATATGAATAGAGAATAATGCTCTGTTTCTGAAGCTAAAATTGTTTTCTTTTTCTGAAGAGCAGAGTTTCACATATGCACATAGAACTTGCATTTATTAATAAACTTTTGTTACAAAAAAAAGTCAGAGGGATTAGAAAGGAACTCTTGAGTTTCACAAAAAAAATTTACTCTATCTCTCTCTTGAAAATTTTACACTGCTGTGTGTAAAAAAAATTTCTTCACCTCTCACATACGCACTGCTGCATATTTGCATATTTGCATTGCTGTGTGCTCCCTTTTTCAATGAACAACGAGAAAAAAAAACTTCGCACTTTCACACTTCTGCGTATCTTACATATTCAACAACTAAAACAAGACAAACATGACAATACATTTTCCTATGCCATACTCCCATGAATAAGAAAATAATAAAATTAAAGACTTTAGCTATATTTACCAATCACATTCAATTTCATTAATTACTTTTACTGAAACGCTGGCGGTCAATGAAACTTCTAATTCACGTCACTTAATTTGCTCCAAGCCTGTACATCAACCGTTGATTTAATCGGATGACTGTCAAACTATATCGCACGATCCTTCTTGCTGATCTTTACGCGCCGGGGAAAGGCTGTTTTGGAAATCTGCTGTGAGTTGGTGATTGTGATTGATGCCTTCGGAGAAATACCACCACTCGGTGAAAGGTGGTGCAGGGAAAACTGACAGTTTTCCAAAAAATACGTTGTAGTTGGAATTATCATTTCAACACTCCCCTTTAATTTCAACTGCTCGGTTATCATTCATACCCAGACACTTTCTCAAAAACTCAAAACTTTTCTGCCCCAATGGTTTGGTCAGAATATCTGCAACGTGCTCCTGAGTTCTGCAGTGTACTAAAACAATTTCTCCATTGTTTACCAATTCCCTGATGTAATGAAACTTTGTGTCAATGTGTTTCGTTCTCTTATGAAACACAAAATTCTTGGATAATGCAATAGCTGAGCTATTGTCACAAAAAATCACAGTTCCTTTTGTTTGCTCTTGGTATAAACTCCTTAACATCCTTCTCATCCAAATTGCTTGACACTCTGCTGTTGTATCTGCCTCTGTTGTAGACAATGCTACAATAGACTGTTTTTTAGAGGCCCATGAAATGGCTCCTGAACCCATGTGAAAAACATAACCGGATGTTCTTTTCTGATCATCTACACTTCTAGCCCAATCACTATTAGTGTATCCAATTAAATCTGAACATTCTGAAGCAGTATATAAAATGCCAAACCTTTTAGTACCTTTAACATACCGCAGAATCTTTTTTGCTGCCTGCTAATGTGCTTCTTTTGGCCTCTCCATGAATCTGGAAATTAAACTAACAACATGCATTATATCTGGCCTAGTTGCAGTCAAATACATGAGGCTGGCAACTATGCTCTTGTATAAACTAGGATCAAAATCCTCGCTGTTGTCCTCTTTGTTGAGTTTTAATCCCATCAGTGTGGGAGTGATTGTTGCTTTGCTCTCATGCATGTTAAATCTTTCTAGCACTTCATTAACATATTTCGCTTGTGAGATAAAAATCCCATTTCCATTTTGTTTTACTTCTATTCCTAAGAAGTATCTCAGCAAATCCATGTCAGTCATTTCAAATTATTCTTTCATGACTGTTTTGAAATTTTCAATAAGATAATCATCATTACCTGTGAAAATAACATCATCAACATATAATACAACAATTAGTATTTTACCATCCTTTTCTTTGATGTAGAGGGTGGGTTCTCCCTCACATTTTTCAAATCAATTTTCTAGTAGATAGGAATCTATCCTACTATACCACGCTCTTGGTGCTTGCTTCAGCCCATAATGAGCTTTCTTTAATCTGCACACTTTGTGCTCTTGGCCTTTCTTTTCATAGCCTAGAGATTGTTCAATGTAAACCTCTTCCATTAACACTCCATTTATGAATGCTGAGTTCACGTCCATTTGGTAAATTTTCCACTTGTTTTGTGCTGTTATGGACAACACTGCTCTCACGGTTTCCATTCTAGCAACCAGTGCGAAAGTTTCCTCATAGTCTCTCCCATACTGCTGCTTATATCCTTTCACAAAAAGTCTTGCCTTGTGTCTTTCTATTTTGCCTTCAGCATTACTCTTGGTCTTGTAAACCCATTTAACTCCAATGACTTCCTTTCCTTTTGGTAGTTCAACTAAATCCCATGTCTTGTTTCTTTCTATGGCATTGATCTCCTCATCCATAGCTTCTATCCATTTCCTATCCTTAATTGTTTCTTCGAAATGAACAGGGTCATCAACATGACAATATAAAGCAAACAAAGAGTTCATAACTTCTTTTGTTGCCTCTTGTTTGTAAATGTCACTTAAATTTCTGAACTTCTTACCTCTTTCATTTGGTGTACAAGTGCTTGAAGAAGCACTTGAATTTCTTCCTTGTGGTGTGCTTGGAGAAGCACTTTGATTTCTCCTCAAGGGTGTCTCTTGCTGCCCTTGTGTTGGTGCTGCTATTTGGGGATGTATTTCAGCCATCTCCTCATCATCTTTATCATGTGACAAAGAGTTTTTAACATTCGTTGTTTTCTCTATGCTTCCATCCCAAGCTTCCTCCTCAATGAACTGAACATCTCTATTCACAATAAGCTTCTTGGTGGATGGATTATACAACCTATAAGCTTTGGATTCCTCACCATATCCAATGAAAATACATTTCTCCCCTTTGCTGTCCAAATTCTGCCTTAGTTGATCTGGAATGTGTGCATAAGCCACACATCCAAAAACTTTCATGTGGGTGACTCCTTACTTTGTCCCACTCCATGCTTCTTCCGGCACTCTTTTCATGATTGCTTTTGTAGGGCATCTATTCAAAATATACGCTGCACAATGTACAGCTTCAGCCCAATAATCATTTGGAAAATGCTTTGCCTTCAACATACTCCTCGCCATATCCATGATTGTCCTATTTTTCCTTTTGGCAATTCCATTTTGCTGCGGAGTGTACCTAGTGGTAAACTGCTTATGAATTCCATTTTCTCTACAAAAACGTAGAAATTATTTGGAGATATACTCACCTCCTCTATCAGTTCTTAGAACTTTGATATGCAACCCACTTTGGTTTTCTACAAGTGTTTTGAAATTGCAAAATCCTTCAAACACTTCACTTTTGTTCTTCAGGAAATAAACCCAAGTTTTTCTAGTAAAATCATCAATAAATGTTAGTATATAGTGGTTGCCTGCAAGTGATGGAGTTTGCATTGGTCCACATAAATCTGAGTGGACAATCTCTAAGGGTGCTTTTGCCCTTATGCTTTTCCGAGATGGAAAACTTTCTCTGTGTTGTTTCCCCAAAATACAACCTTCACAAAGGTTGTCTGGTTTCTCTATCAATGGTAATCCTCTTACCATTCCTTTTCTATTCAACAAGTTAAGACCTCCAAAGTTGAGATGTCCAAATCTCAAGTGCCACAACCAATTTTCATCTTTTAGTTTGATTTGAAAAGCCTCTTGCGTTACTGCTGCTATTTCTTCTCCATTTTTTAAATCTGCTTTCATTCTGAGAGGGAACATCCTATTCCTTGTCATATTCACTTCAGCAATACATTGTTTGCTGGGTGTTTTATCCATGATGGTGCATACATCATTCACAAAGAAAACATTATAACCCTTTTGAACAAGTTGTCCAATACTTAAGAGGTTACATTTCATTCCAGGAACATAATAAACATCTGCTATTGTTTTCTTTTCACCTTTCCTTGTTAAGACATTTACTTCTCCTTTTCCCATAACATAAACTTTACTATCAGTCCCTAATGTGACTTGTGACTTCACACTCTGATCTAACATAGCAAATAGGGCTATGTTTCATGTCATATGGTTACTGCAACTGGAGTCTAGAAACCATACATCTTCACTCTTTGCTTCAGCCATATTATAGGCTAAAAACAAACTATCTTGGCTGATATTTTCTCTAGTGAAATTTGTACTAGTTCTATTATTCATATCATGCTGCTTCTTCCTACATTCATTTGCATAATGCCCATATTTTTTACAGTAGTGACATTGGACATTGGATTTATCATGCCTTTGTCTTTGAGCATGATGTTGTTCACTTTGTTGGCTGTTGCCTTGGCCTTGGTTCTGAATTGGATTGCTGCCTCTTCCTTGAGCATTTGCTGGACTGTTTCTTCCACCGCTGTTTTGGCTTCTGCCTCTTCCTTGAGCATTTGCTGGACTGTTTCTTCCACCGCTGTTTTGGCTTCTGCCTCTTCCTCTCTTGTTTCCTCTGCCTTGATCTCTTCCTCTTCCAAAGAACATCTGGGTCTTAAAGGCATGCTCTAGAGATGAGTTTTTATTTATACTCAATCTCTACTTATATGTTACCAGTGATGCATGTAGCTCATCAATTGAGAAGTTTGTGAGATCCTTTGTCTCTTCTATGGTGGTGACAATCACATTGAACCTTGAGGGTAGGATCCTCAATAGTTTCTCCACAATCCTCCTTTATTCAAGAATCTCTCCATGAGACCTTATCTGTGTGACCAGACCAATCACATGTGTGAAGAATGAGTCAATATTATCTGACTCTTTCATGTAGAGATTCTCAAAATCTCTTCTCAGCAACTATAGTTTTGCTATCTTCACTTTCTCCATGCCTTGATAGGTTATCTTGAGAGTTTTCCATGCTTCTTTGGATGTCTTAGCTGTTGCTAACCTTGGAAACACACTCTCATGCACTGCTTGATACAAAAAGTACAGGGCTTTAGAATCCTTCTTCTTATTTCTCTTCAACAGTTCTTTCTCTGCCTGAGTCAAATTATTAAACTCACCTTCATCTGTTGGTTCTTCAAAACCATCCTCAACAAATTCCCATAAGTCTTGGGAAGCAAACAAAGCTCTCATAGTTATTGCTCAGTAGTCATAGTTTTTCCCATTAAATTGTGGGAGTTGGGTATTATAGATACCCATGCTAGTGCTGACTCCAGCTATTCTTGCACTCTTAACTATGCTTCAAAATACTTGACTGTGTATTTGAAATAACTGACTGTCCCCAACAGTAACAGAAAAAACTAATATTGAGAAATACCTTGGATTTTTTCTTGACTAAGTCTTCACTCTGCTGGAGAAGCTGCTATAGAAAGAAATCCTTCCTTCAGCTTCTTTGACACCATCAAAGAGCCTGGACAAGCTCTGATACCATGTTGGGAATTTCTGATAATTCCGGAACAAATACGAACAGAGAATAATGCTTTTTTTCTTAACACAGGGAAGCTAATTTTTTTTTTTTTTTTTTTTTTTTTTTTTTTTTTTTTTTTTTTTTTTCCTGAAGAACAGAGTTTCACATATGCACAGAGAACTTGTATTCATTAATAAAACTGTTGTTACAAAAAAAAGGTTCTTCCTCTAACAGAGGGATTACAACAGGAATTCTTCAGTTCCACATGAAAAATTTACTCTATCTCTCTCCTGAAAATTTTACACTGCTGTGTGTAAAAAAAAAATCTTCACCTCTCACATACACGTTGCTGTGTATTTGAATTTCAATGCATATTCACCAACATAAATTACATTCACGCTGTTGCATGCTACCTTTCATTTTTTCAATGAACAACGAGAAAAAAAAACTTCACGCTTTCACACTTCTGCGTATCTTACATATTCAACAACTAAAACAAGACAAACATGACAATACATTTTCCTATGCCATACTCCCGTGAATAAGAAAATAATAAAATTAAAGACTTTACCTATATTTACCAATTACATTAAATTTCATTAATTACTTTTACTGAAAAGTTGGCGGTCACTGAAACTTCTAATTCACGTCACTTAATTTGCTGCAAGCCTGTACATCAACCGTTGATTTAATCGGATGTTGTCAAACCATATCGCACGGTCCTTCTTGCTGATCTTTACGGCTGGGGAAAGGCTATTTTTGAAATCTATTGTGGCCATGTGTTAGTTGGTGATTGTGACCGTTGCCTTCGAAGAAATACCACCACTCGGTGAAAGGTGGTGCGACGAAAATAGGCGGTTTTCCAAAAAATATGTTGTAGTTGGAATTATCATTTCAATAGGAATGATGGAAAATTTTCAAGATGATGACAGTCAAAATTGCATTAAACTTTTTGAGTCAGGTTCGTGCGAAATTAAGCAATCTAGAGTACAAATTTTATGGATTGTATGATTTTGAGTTGGTTAACAACTTCTTTCTGCACCAAAACATATTTTCACCTCAGAAGGTTTGGAGACTAGATTCCACCTTATTATCAACACTGATATTGGGAGTATATTGGTGCTAGGGAAAAATTAAGGTTTTAAAAATAATTGTAAACCCACTGTGGCAATGTAGAGTCTTAAAGTGATGCATTTTGTACTAGATGATGCTTGTTTAGGACCATATGGATTTAAGTACAATGAACAAAGAGACATGTTGAAGGCTTATAAAGGATTAAAGATACATGGAATGATGGGCAACCTCAAGGCATTTGTGTGATAATCATCGTTAAAAAATTCAAAGTCAAGGCAACTCTAAGATGACAGGATTGGTGCGCAACTCCCCTACAAGTTGATGAAAAAATCAATTGCTAAAATTAATTTGTGTTTCATCCAACGAAATGTAGTGACTCTTAACTCGATGAAGTTTAATGAGATGGGCATTCCCACAAAGCAGTTTATCTAAACTTGAGATCTTTAAATCAATGGCCAACATTGACCCCATGGGAACCCTTCTCTATTCCAGAAACTACTAAAAGAACCCTCGAGAGTAGTCTCTTGCTTTTCAAAACCATGAGTCATTTACATGTGGGTGATGAGAGTTGGGACCACACATTTAATGTTGCATTTGATTGAAAGGCCTAGTATATATGTTTATACCGCGAAAATTTAAAAGGGGGCGGAATTTTTGTTTAAAAAAAAAAGAGGAGTCATACATATATATATTATATAATTATACATATATACATATTACATATATATATATGTATTATTATATTATATATATAATGTTTTTGTAATTTAATTATTTCAAAAACCTTTAAAAAGAGATTGTTAAAAAAAATTCTTCAAGAATTAGTTTGTAACTAACCGGAACTGTTAGTTTAGGGACAAAGATAAAAGTTTGTGAGAAACATTAGAGAAGGGTTCGAAGTTTCAGAGTGAGAAATCCTAAGACCATCTAACAAATAAATATCTCAAGAAATTAGAAATAGAAAGTAATTTTGATTTGAATTTTGGGTGTAATTGTGGACATTGATGTTTTCTTGTATGTGCCATTTCATTTATGTTTTTCCTCTCTTGGAACAGTTTAAGATGAAGCTCATTGTTTCAATTTAATTATTCATGAATTTATTTATTGGTACTCATGTTTTTTTAACGTTAAAACCCTTAATGAATGAAGTGGTCCACGTCGAGGAAATCATACACATGTTCTCATTCTTTCATCTTTCTTTATGAAAAAGTTAAATTCATATTCTTAATTATCTAGGTTTAATCTCTATCTTCTGTGCTTTTCTTCAAACCATTCCTTTAGTCCATAGACCCTGCAACCCTTGATGTTTCTATCCATTCTGGTTTTGAAGGCTGGGGTTTTCAATTGGAAGATCTATTGCAAGCTCTGATGGTATTTTCCTTTTACTATTGATTTTCAAATTTGTCTTTTATCAATCTTTATATGTGTCGGAAATTGGTTCCCTCCTAGCCAAGAACTATCTTCGGGGAAACAAAAGGAAGAATGGTTGGTATTGTTATGCTACAATGAGGTTTATATAAAGATTTTTCACATCATATTGTGAAATAAATACATATTGATGATCTAGTTATATTTTAGTGAATGGATTGGTTATAAAAGAATGAATTGATGAGTTGAGTCATGTATGAACATTGGCACTCGACATTGGCTAAGTGAGAGTGTTGTTTTTATAATGTTTATCTTTGAGCATAATTTATTAGCTACTATGGTTTGATCAGGGTTTGCTATTAGATGCACATGTTATTGAGACTGGTTATGTATACAGTGAATGATTGTTTACTATAATATTCCATCCATTGGTTCATTATTGTAGAGAGAGTTTGTTGACAATTATGAAGGGATCAGTTGTCTATGAGAATATTTTTGTTCTAAAAAGGTTTTGGTACTTCTTATTGAGATTGAGCATAATGGTATAAGTGGGTCCATTTTAGAAATTTGATGAAAATTGGCCTATAGGGTTTGTAATTGAGTCGGGTGGATATAGTTTGGAAGATTCTAAAATTTGGTCCACATAGGAAACAAGGGTTGGAGCCTTTAGTGAGGGAGTAGTAGCTTCCTTCCAATGGTAGCTGGAGAAACAAGAGGAGGTGGTAGCCTCTAGTAGGTAGGAGCCTATAAATTGGTAAGAGTCTGTGGTAGTGCAAGATGTAATGAAATATTTTATTTATAAGAAGAAGAATCCAAAGACAACAACAATGGTAGTTTTTCCCAGTTGGGTTTTCCACCTAAAATCTGGTGTTCCAATGGGTTTATGTTTTGTTGTATTCTTGTGGTTCACATTCTCTTATGATTAAACATTGTTTATGGTTTACTGCTTATTATTATATCTATTGCGTAGTGTGTTCAGAATTAAATGATTACTTAGTGAACACTATAAAAGAAAAGTAAAATTACTAATTGCATGGAATATTGATTCACACTACCTCTTATTATTTCTAACAATTGGTATCAGATAAGGTCTCTCCATTAAATCTTAACCTGTTTAGAGTAGATTGGGGACTTTGGGAAAGAAGCATAAGAAGAGGGAAGCTCAAAGGAATCAATCAATTCAAGAAAATTGTGATAGTGCAAGCGATGTATCACATTAGTGGTAGTATTAGGGATCATAGATCAAGGACAAAAAGTTATGAAACAAGTCATGGGATAATCAAGGTATGTCTCTACTTAATGGCACACATTATCAGGATTGGAAAGAAATGATGAAGTTTAGGTTATTGGCCCTCAGATCTGACGTTTGGCATTTAGTATGTAATGGTTGCACTAAACTTCCTTGATCAGGTCAAGAATTACATAATAATTTCCATACATTAAATGAAATCTATTGTAGCCTCCCTCAGTCATAATTTGAGAAAATTATGCACTATGAAACCACAAAGGAGGTATGGGACAATTTGCAGACAATCCATAAATGAAAAGGAAATACAATTAAGGACGAATTTTGTTTATCAAATAAATTGAGAAGAAATCCTTCATTTGAGACATTTAATGTATCTGAAGGAGAAACTTGTAATCCATAAAAATATGAGGTTGGTCATGAAATAAACTTCACCATATCTGATGGAGTTACTAATTCAGAAGAAGAGATATTAGAGGAAGTGTTTTCACTTAGAAGAAACTTGTTTATGCTTTGAAAATGATTGAAAATATTGAGGTTATGTTCTAGGAATATGAGAGCATTAACCATGATGAATCAATAAACACTGTAATAGTAAATGATCAACTTAACGAAAATAAACAATATTGTGAAGGGCTTGAAGCTAATATCACATCTTTGAAATTTGATCTTAAAAAGTCAAATAAACGAAATGAGGAGCTACTTCAGGTATTTGAAGAACAATAAAATGGGATTAAAGAAGAAATTATCGAGTTAAGAACATAATTGGGAGACAAGAAGAGAAAAACAAGTTATTGTAAGCTCATTAAAATGTAAATTAGTAGAAAAGGGAAAACATTTTAGATTTCAAGACAATACCAAGATATTGGAAAACCTTCTTAATAGTCAACGGTCTCCCTCCATCAAATCAAGCCTTGGTTTCAAAGAAACTATGAAGGGAGAATCCAACTCATAAGCTTGTGTAGGCAATTTCAAGGACAATAAAGAAAACTCTGAAAATCTAGATGAATAATTAAGAAGGTCACTAAACCAACAACCAAGATAACTGAACTTTCAAAGGAAATAATTAGCCCCCAAAGAGTATGACAGAAACAAAAATAATTTTCCATTCTCTCCCTTTATCAATGATATTGAATGTTTTATTTGTCACCTATTTGGACACATTATAGCCAATTGTAGAAGAAGATTGTTCATACCTCAAGGAAAAAGTCTCTCCATGGGAAGATCATCAGTTCCCAAGTACTCAAGTTTTTTTAAAGGGTATTGTTTTACATGCAATTTATTTGGTCATAAATCTATCGATTTCAAAAACATGAACTAGAAATACTATGATTCTCTTAACCCCTTATTTGGTCACATAAGGTGTTATACATGTAGTAAGTTGAGACATGTACAAAAAGAATGTAGGATCAAGTCAATGAATTCATTTAGAAAATTTAGACAACAAATAGAAATTATCTAAGACAATAAACCGGAGAAGAGTCCAATTATCAAAAGGCCTAAAAAAGATGCATCCATTAGCATTTATCATATCAAGAAAAAGGAAGAGCATCAAGAGATGTGTGGCCTTGCTTTGTGTGCACTAGAAGAATAATATCAATGGCACATAAACAACAGATGATATCAACACATGTATGGAAATACGATCATATTTATTTCTCTCAAGAAATCAAAGGGTGGTGAAGTAATTGTTGGAAACAGTGTACCAACAAAGGTACTAGGACCAGGTAGAGTTGATCTTGATGTTAAAAATACAAAAGCATCAAATATATTATTGGTTGAAGGGCTAAAGAAGAACATTATGAGTGTGGGTCAAATAACTGATAGAGGTCATGTACTTATATTTACCTTAATTATATGCAAAATTATAGAAGAAGACACTAGAAAGGTAATAGAAAAAGGAATCACACATGTAGATAAAGTATATGTACTAAAGAAAAATCCAGCCAAACATGAGAGGTTAGTCTCCTCCTCTTCAAATTCAGAGTAGGGTAAGATATCTCCCATTACATTCTATTGTATCTGATGCATATTTATAAAAGGAACATAAAAGTAAATGTGAAGTAGATGACAACTTGATGAAAATTAAGTCCATAGGATCCATTTCTTGGAAAGAGATGCATGATCTCAGGGGAGTGATGCATGTGTGCTATTTCACTAGTTCAACTTTAATGATGACCCCATGTGTTTCTATATTATACTTATTCTTTTGATGTGTTCGACTTATGGTACTAATGTTGCATTTGCTAAAATTATTGTGTTCAAGAGAAGATGGACATGTTTAAGGGGAACATCTCATATGGCTTCAATATTTTATTGATTCTTTGTTGAAATTGTTAGCGCTCAAGTCTACCTTACGCTGAAATAAGGTAAAACTCAAGGCTACATCAAACCACGCTCAGCCTCGTAGCTAGCCCTACGACAGGAGAGGGCCCTCTCCGGGTCAATCTTGGCAAAAGGTAATCGATGAGGCTCGAGATGACTAAATTGGTAATTAATTTTAGGCTAGGTATGAAGTACAAGGATTTTGAAGTTGATTTTTTGGGGTTTTTGTTGAATCTAAGGGAAAGGCAATTTTGGGTGCGGGGATGAGACACAGTTTTTGCAGAGGTCCGATTGGGGCAAGGAAGGTGATTGTCTTGATGCTTTAAAAGTGAAAGAGATGGATAGATCAAACTGGAGAGGAGCTAAGGAGAGCAAGAAGCTTTCAAGGATTCTCCTTAAATAGATGAAAACATTGAAAATCAAACAAACTTAAAGGCAGAGCATATCAAATTATGGATTCTACCTTAACACTTCATTTGTTCAATTTCAGAAGATGAGAGAAGGAAAATGATACACATAACAAATTACAGATACTTAAAGAAGCACACCATCAACACATAAAGCCACATGAATCCCAAACAGTGCTGCAAAGCCCTGGTCTTTCCTTTGCCAAAATTGCAGAAATACAATGTACAATATAGTCTAGGCTTTTCCCAAAAGTCCAACCTCTCCAACCTCTGAAAATGATTGAGAAATTACATCATATATACCATACTAACCCCTTTCCATGCATTTAGGGGTCGAATTCCTCCTTCCAAGAGCAGTTTGAACTAATTCCAAACATAGAGCTAAAAACTAGGCATCCAAACAACCTGCCTCTAAAAGAAGGGAAACTGATTCGTTTCATTAAATTTTTGCTATTTTGTGAATGAATCATCTAGAATAGGTAAATAAGTGCCAAAATTACATCATTTACATCAAATTACATCAAGCTGGGTCAAAAATCACATCAAGAGGTGAAACTGGTCATAACTGGCCGAAATTCTGAGTTGGAAGGTGAAAATTTGACCAAAAATCTATATGCGCCACGCGCCTGAGCTCTATGCATCATGCACCTTTCAGTCTGATTTTGGGGCACGTCCCGACATCGAAATTGAGCTCATGATAGCTCGTTGGAAAGCCCTGGATGTTCGCTATCCAACCCAAGTGGAATTTCCAAATTTGGAGCTCATTTTCCCCTCCAAAATTTCATTCTCCCAGAAGTACTTCCTTCTGGTGCAAAAGGTGGCAGCAAGGTGGTTTTCATGGTGTTTTTGGGCCTTTTGATCATCCAGAACTTGATGAAATACTTCGGCAATACTTGAGCATGCATAACTTATCATGAAAAACCCAAAAATATAAAGTTTTCCTCTAGCAAGTGTCCCAATCATAAGCGTGCGCGTCGACGCACTACGCGTTGAGCTGAAAAAACTTGTTTTTAAGCCAAAATTTTTCAAAATGACAAAAATTTCTCCGAATTTTCTCAAATTTAGAGCGAAGACCCTCCATCATGCATCATGCCCAGCTAACGAAGCCTCAGCCAAAATCCAGAGTGGATCAAGTGTTTCAAGGCACTTCAGTGTCCTCCTGGTGTACGCAGTTTAGTGGTGCAATCTCCGTCTTGGTTGTAGGATGTGTTTTTGTCAGTCATGGTGTTGCGAAGTGTATGCTTAGCTTGTTTAAAATTAGAAATGAGACCTTGGTGTCTTTGTCTCCAATCGCCAAATGAGTGCCAAAGGGGAATGAGGGATTGAGAACACCTATAAGTGAGATGGGAATGGGATAAGGTGATGGGGGGTAGTTTTGAAGGACATGAGTGAAATGAAATGGCAACATATCAGTGATTCAAGTGGAATCAAGGAAAAAAAAAACAGCCTTTGAATGTTATGGAGATTAGGCTTTTATCAATGGAGGAATGTAGTAGTAAGTAATAGGGTTTGGGATTTCACATGGGAACCAAAAGTATAAAGGGATATGAGAATAATGAATATGGGGAAGGGACAACGATATGATCACATGGTAGTGACAACAGTGATGGAATACAAAGAAAAGGTTGACAAATGGCAAGAGTTTAGCACCAACACAATCTTCAAACTTTATGCATAACCCTAGGAGCAGATTTGGTATAAGGTAGGGTTTGATGTTCACCATATCAAACACTTGTTTTCTTCACATTCAAAACACCATAACAAATCCACGAATCACTGAGCAGGCATAAATAACTTTATTGTGGACAAATGAAGTGGTTCGATGAGAATTTGGGTGATGAACTGTTGTTTTCCATCCTTGGAGCACAGCGCGCCGCGCGCACCCAATGCGTCGCACGCTACATAGTGAATTTTGCAGGAGTCTTTTGGAGGCCTTTCCGGTGTCAAAATTGGGCGCAGGATAGCTCGTTGGAAAGGTATTTGGGTCTACTTTCTAACCCAACTAGAAATTTTCAATTTGGAGTTCATTTGACTTTCCAAAAATCAAATCTCCCAAGACTGGTCAAAATGTGCCAAATGAGGCTGCCTTAAGGCAGAGTGCTGTTGCAGTCAACTTTTGAATGCCTTCCTCAACTCCAAATTGAGCTCATGATAGTTAATTAGAAATATATTTTTGTCTAGTTATCCTTTGACTCATCAAGAAATTTATTTGGCCAACCAAGCTAGGAGAAAACTTGATTTGCCCAAGGTCACTTCAAAGGTGCATCAATTCTCCCGAGGCGATTGTATTTTTGACATTTCTCTAAAACCATGACACCTGTGTAAAAAGTGAAGGAGGTTTTTCTTC
>APFE031089536.1:0-10497 GCA_000404065.3 Pinus taeda | reverse complement strand
ACATAAATGAAGATGCATGAACGACGTGCATATACAGAAGATATGCACATACAGGAAAGTTAGGGATATACGGAAGACACGCGCATATCTTCCGTATATGCCCAGTTTCCGTATATGCGCACATCTTCCGTATATGCACAATTTCTATATATGCACAGTTTCTGTAACATAAAGGAATATACATGAACGACGTACATATACGGATGATATGCACATACAGGAAAGTTTATGTATCTGCATCGTATACGCGCAAATTCAATATACAAAAATTACGCATATACGGAAACTGGGCATATACGGAAGATTTGTGCATATCTTCCGTATATGCGCACATCTTCCGTATATTCCCAGTTTCCGTATATGCGCACATCTTCCGTATATGCACAGTTTCCGTATATGCGCAATTTATGTATATGGAATTTGCGCATATACGATGCAGAAGCATAAACGAATATGTGTACAAATTCCATATCTTGAAATTGCGCATATACGGAAACGGTGCATATACGGAAGACGCGAACATCTTCCGTATATGCCCAGTTTCCGTATATGCGCAAATTCCATATACATAAATTGCGCATATACGAAAACTATGCATATATAGAAGATGTGCGCATATACAGAAACTGGGCATATACGGAAGATATGCGCGTGTCTTCCGTATATGCACAGTTTCCGTATATGCGCAATTTCTGTATATGGAATTTGCGTATCTACGATGTAGATACATGAACGACGTGCATATACGGAAGATATGCACATACAAGAAAGTTAGGGATATACGGAAGACATGCGCATATCTTCCGTATATGCCCAGTTTCCGTATATGCGCATGTCTTCCGTATATGCCCAGTTTCCGTATATGCGCATGTCTTCCGTATATGCCCAGTTTCCTTATATGCGCACATCTTCCGTATATGCCCAGTTTCCGTATATGTCCAGTTTCCGTATATGCGCAATTTATGTATATGGAATCTGCGCATTTACGATGCAGAAGCATAAACGAATATGTGTACAAATTCCATATACATAAATTGCGCATATACGGAAACGGTGCATATACGGAAGACGCGCACATCTTCCGTATATGCACAGTTTCCGTATATGAGCAGTTTCTATAACATAAACGAAGATGTTTGTCCGGTAGGCTTTGACTCTTCGAATTTCTTGTAGTGTTTGTTCTGGTCTTTAACTTAGACCTTCGGGTTGTATGGGTTTGTCACCCACGTTGCTTGTCGAATGCCTCACACTGTGAGCGATGCTCTACTACTTGGAATTCTGGGCTTCCAATGTGTCTTGACTGCAATTTTTTGTTTATAGTTGCAATTTTATGTCGAAACCCTCACCTAGGGTTTGTCGTTCAAGGGTCTACATGTCTATGTTGTGTATGAATATGTGGTTGAAACCCTCACCTAGGGTTTATCGTTCATGGTTTGAGCATTCACAGCTTAATTCTTATAGCATTGTTATGTAATTATTATATGTTGGACTTTGCAATTTTTTTGAAAGGAAAATTCTTCAGGGAGATATGATAAGACTTAGTTTGGTATACCTGAATAACGCTCGCTGTTTGTTTGCTCTGAATTCATAGCCGGAACTGCTGTTATGATTCTTCATTTTGCTTGAGATATGATGTATAAATGTGCATGAACCCTGTAGTTATGCTGGCAATGTTATATGGCCGTCAATTTAATTGTATGGTGGAAACTTTCATCTGGCCTGTGGGTATTTGGCATGTACCGAATTCTGGTTGTATCACTCCTAGTTTATTTTTGCTATTTGTTTCAAACGAGTTACAAACCCTCGTATTTTATCTGCTCTTCGGCCTCGCTATGAGAACCGGTTCTTTCTCTCAGGAAACAAAAGGAATTTATTTTCAAGAATCTGTGTAGAGTTAGTTGTATGCTCAGATAGTCATCAATTGGAAAACATAATAAAGTACAGTAGACATACAGATGGACAGAACTTAATTTCTATGTTCTTGCTATTATTTGAGTGCGAGAGGTACTGAACTGAACCCCTTACATGATTTGTCTTGTTACATTTATAGGTTCCTTGTTCCAGTTAATGAAACTATATAGTTGTTCTTCAGTTACAAACTTTTACAATTACTTGGTTATTAGTCATTCGTTCTATCTTATGACAAGATTTTCCCTTAAGATACACTTGTCCTTTTCCTTTTAAAATAAAAGGACAATCATTAATCCATGACTTGTTAACAACAGAGAAACAAATAACCCTAACTGATCAACTACCCTTAACTAATTTAGAAATTAAGACAAGAATAAAAGTTCTACTTACTATTCTGTTAACTAACATAAAGACAACTAAAAGTAAACTCAACTCTTTGACCTGGCAGAGACCGACACCCGGTCATTGTGCCTGAGTTGGATGCTCCTGCATCATAGCACTTATGTGCATATGGAGAGGACTTGAATATTTTGTATGGAGTGATATATTAACAATAGGTGAACCACAAAAGGATTTGAAATTGACCAGAATCCATTACCTTTGCATATTTTGTATTTGCTTACCTGGTGACTGTATTTTTATAATGGTTGCTCAAGAATGCCTTGAAAAGATAACAAAGATGCATATTACAAGACAAAAGAAAATGGGATGGGCATATGATAGTAGAATAAAGACCAAAATATGATTAAGCCACAAATTATGAAAGCATATCAATAGAGATCCATGCGGACACGCTGAATAGAATGGATATCCCTAAAGTCGTATAGTCATCTCGAGGAATAAATTCTTGGAAGTTTGTTGAAATTATAATTAAGAATACATCCAAGCTTTCTAACACCATGATATCATAGAAGTCAGTGTAATGGTATAGAGATAATAAAAGAGAACTCCATGTATGCATAGTGATAGGTCAGACTGTCTAGTAATGAATGAGTTGACCAAAAGCCTATGAGATTGTATTAAATCATTTAAAATAGACGGGATGGTAAAACCACGTGAAATGTGCCATGTAAGATATCAGGATAGAGATATCGAATAGAATTTAAATTAACTTACGAGATTGCAAAAATAGGATATGTTGAGGATCCGAGATGGAAAGAGGTAAAAATGAAATATCGGGACGAAATTTAAATTGATTTGTGATAATAGCTTGATATCTCGAGGTTACGAGATAAGAGGAGGATTCATAAAAGAATTCTTGTAAAGTATTTAAATAAGAGTTAAGAGAAAAAGGAAGCCCAAGATTATTATTAAAATGCCCAAATGTTGGACTTCACTGAAGCGATCAAAAGCAAGTACCCCCGAGGGGATTCCAACGAGGGATATTATGAAAAGAAGCCACCACGCTGGGAGGTCAGTGAGCACCATAAGAGATAAGGTAGGGGACGATCGGAATCATGGCTAGTATATGGGTGGAAAATGTTGACTCATGAATTTACAGAAGTAAATACATTGAGCCAAACTGGTAAGAGTAATTACGTTAGAATTCAAATCCCCTGTTCACACCCCTGTTGATAAACCTGAGACTCACAGAGGCCAAATACAACGCATGAGATTTGTTATTGGAATCAACTATGGTAGGTTGATGATGTCGGGAGGCATGCACGCCTTCCCATCTTCTGGAGCAACAGCCTGTCATGTGATACATAAGCCCAGAATCCCAATATCCCAATGGCAATGCTAAAATGAGTTTTCTCACTAGCAGAGGCAACGATAACCAGAAACACCGCAATCGCCATCAGCACTGACCTCATCCGAAAGCTCATGCTGAGAAAAGAAACTAGGCCTTCCCATCTTCCAGAGCAACAGCCTGTCATGTGATACATAAACCCAGAATCCCAATATCCCAATGGCAACACTAAAATGAGTTTTCTCCCCAGCAGAGGCAACGATAGCCAGAATCACCGCAATTGCGATTAGCACCAAACTCATCTAGAAGCTCATGCTGAGCAAAGAAACTATAACCGACCAAAGCTTCTTTCAATTACAACAAAATATGGCAGCGTGGGTTCTGAGATTCAAAATTCCAATTTGGAGCGCCATTATACAATTCAAAATTTGGTGGAAATTAATATCAGATGGTAGATAGCATATGATACACGACGTGCCATGATACACATGTCACTCATTTCAATGCGCATCAACACAAACAAGGACATGGATGATGGCATCATGCATATCTCCATCACTATGGAATCAGAATCTGTTAGCCAGAGAACGGAGGGGATGTTAGAACCCGTGTCCCAATACCATCCTTAGAATCTCTTAAGAGAGCATTAATGTTTCTATAGAGGTGGAAATAGCTCTCGCCTTTCCATACTATGGTGAACATTAATCACAATGTAATCATGTTTTTCGTTGAAATACAGTTTGATAATGACATCTTCCAAAGAAATTACCAAAATTAATATAGCCCCCATATATAAGGTGAGAAAAACTCCGCCAATTAAATAATTATTTAAAAATTATAAAGTTGTTAAAACAACAACAAGCTCTTTGTTCCAAGATTAATTAATTGGGTGGAACGGATTTGGGAGATGTATTCCTCTTTTTAACACCACAGACAATTATAATAATAAATAAATTTTATGTGAAATATATATATATATATATATATATATATATTATATATATATATATATTAACTTATATATTTAAATTTTTAAATTGAATTATGTATATTTTGTTAAATTAGTAATATAATAAAAGAATGTGTTTATTTAGTTTTGGATAAATATTTTTTTGATGTAAAGTCACTATTCCATTATGGTGATAATCACTTCTTGATGTGAAGTCACTACTCTATTATAGTAATATATTGAATATGATGATGATGTAGTCTTATCCAGATTAAAAGTATATATAAAATAAAAGAATATATTATTAGATTTTCATTAATATTACAAAAAACTTATGAAATTTGTAAATAAGATGTTTACATGTTAGAGAAACTACATTTTGATTATACTATAAATATTTTTTATTAATTAATTATGCTAATAAGCTTGTTTATTTTAGAATAGTTTTTTTATAATTTTAATTTAATTATCAATAATTAATAGGTGTATGGTATAGATTTAATTTCCATGGAATATGCCCAAAAATGATTATTAGGTGGATGATAGAGATTTAACTTCCACAGAATATGCTGAAATATTTATAATAGTAATCACACATCAAAGGTTAAGATTTATCTAAGAGTTAGTTATGATATTTTAATTAATTTGTCTCAAATTAATTAATTAAAAAATGTCATATTAACACGTCATATTGAGCATGTAGTATTGATAACCCATGGCATTGTTAAGAATCTCCATGGTTAAGAATACCGTTATATGTTTTTCAAAATATATGTATATATTCAAGTCATATATTAATTCTTTTAATAATAATAATAATTTAAAATAAAGTTATAATTTAGTTGATTTTTTTTTTTTATTTTGGACAATGTGAGATGTTTAATAGAGTAAATGTTTTGACATTTATCATGTCTACTAACCAAGTAATTGTCATGGTTTATGTGTATTGTTGTTGTGTAGGATTTTTATCATTATTTCTCCCATTTTGTTTTTATTCATAATAAGTAATTTCAAGTTAAAAGCAATGATGATTATTAAGATGGTTTTCGGCAATAATCACATTGTACATGCAGATTCTTAGATTTTCTAAAAAAAAAAAAAGAGAATTCTTGCAAATGAAATGCAGAGAGATGTGATGAAAAAAAACTTCATGTGAGATGGTGTGCAAATGTGAACATTAACAAAAAAAATACTTCATTTTTAGAGATGAAAAATGTGTACATGTGAATAGAAATATTAATATTGGATAATTTTATTATAATACAAATATTATTGAATTTAGGTTTCTGTGATCTATATCAAGTTTTTTGAGAAGAGTTTAACGTGGAAAACACCAAGTGTGGTTCATCGTCATGAAAAGTTGAAGAACCAGATCATTGCTGCAGTATAAATAGAGAGAGTAGGTTACATTTAACCAGGAAATAGCTACATTAGATCATGGCTACAATATAAATAGAGAAAAACAACTACATTACACTGGGTAACCAAACAAGACCAAGAGATATGGAGAGGGACATATAATTACTTAATTAAATAATTAGATAGTTAGTTTTATTTCTATTTAAGATTAAATGTAAATTGCTTGCATTTAGCCAAATTAACCAATAGACTTTTTTAATCATCAACGACTAGAAAGACATATAATAATATTATTATATTAAATACTAAGAATAAATGAGTAATAACTATATACCCTAATTAATTAGTTAGTTTTATAATTTAATTTAATTATATTAGAAACGAAGTAATTTCTATTTAGAATATAAATAAAAGTTAATAGAAAAATTATATCTATTTTCAATTAGTTAGTTAATTCAATTTATAATTTTATTTATTTTAATCAAAGATTAACCAGATTAATTGATATAAAACCTTATAATCTTATTATCTAAGTTTGATGAAGAACATATTTTTATCCATTTATATAAGGATTAAGACTTAAAAATTAAAACATAAATTATTAAATGAAAAAACCCAAAGGAAAAAAAAAAAATTAGACAAACAATCCAGAGTTACATGAAATTTGGCATTTATTAATTCACATGAAATTTGGCATTTATTAATTCCAAAAATCTTATGAAATAAAAAAGCTTATCAACATTATAAAATTAAAAAATTCAAACATGAAAAACAATGTGTTTTAGCAATTTAATTTTATTAAAATTATGATAATTTTGAAATACTTTTATTGATGTTACAAACATAAAAATAAAGCTTAATTTTTTTTCTCAATAATTTCTTATTACTCCTCATCCTCAACATATATTTATACAATAATTTTATTTCTTTAACATATAATAATTTTAAAAATTTCTAATCAAAATCCATTTATATAATAGTTTTATTTATTTAAAATTTAAAAATTAACAAAATTCAAATTAGGGAAAAAAAATAAATGAATTAACCTTTCCATTTCAATGGATGCATTCGATTTGAATTAAACTTTTCTGGACGGATTTAAAGGTTATGAAAAACAGACTTCAATGAATTCATCATTTCCGCTAATATATGTCAAGTAAAGAATCCCTGAAAATTTTCCCAGAGTGCTTTCTACTGAATGCTGTGGAAGAGTGTATGTAAATAATGACCGAATGAATTTTTTGCAGAGCGTTTTCGACCGAATGTTGTGGAGGAACATTTCTTAAGTTACCAACTTTTAACCCTCGCCTCTGTGTTTTAATCCAAAGAAACAGTGAAAAATGAAAAAAAAAAACAAGATTCAATTCAAGCGCAATATATTACTTTTTTTTTTTTAAATAGTTCGCGTTGATCCTCAAGAGAGGGGAAATCCGAGAGATGTGAAAGAGAGGGGAAATTATACTTTGAGACTGATTATTCAGACGGGGCATTGAAACATTTATCTTCATTGCATGTATTGAGACTGTCTCCTTCGTTTCGGTGTTTCAAAGTCATGTGATCTTCAGCCTTAGCCTGGGAGGAAGAAGAAGATCGGCAAGGGGTCTGTGGAGGTATTGTCGGAGATGACGTCTCACTTCCACTAGATTGACTACATTTTTGTCTGTTGAAGAGTTGCTGAGGATGCTGACCATAGAGTCTAGAACTAGAATGGAATGACCTATTATCGCTCTGCGTCGGTAAATTTAATTGGGGATTTTGCAGATACATATCAAATGATGGCGCCTTTGAAGTAGCAGAAGCTGAAGCAGCCTTCAATCAACCCCTGAAAGTTCCCTAAAGCAAATGTTAAAATAGCCATTAAACTGTTTTAAAAGCTTCTCAGAATTTGATTAACCTGTCTACAGTATAGGGTCCAATGAACCAGGTAAGTAAAGGAAGATCATAGACCTGTCCATTTGCTTTTTCAAAAATCTTTGTACACGTGCCTTCCTCGACTTTGAAAGCTCTGCAAAAATCAAGAAACCTCATGGCGTTTTCCTCACGCCTCTAAAATGTATTTCCTTCATAGTTGCTGACGACGCCTCCTCTTCACAGCCGCCTCTTCCGATCTTATCTTCATTCCCACTCTCGCCATCTGTATGGTGTCTACTGCCATGGTGCGCGGAGATCCGTCTCCCTTCAAACAAACAAAAGTGGAACTTAACCCAATCGAATAGGGCAACAAAATATGGCAGCGCGGGTTCTGAAATTCAAAATTCCAATCTGGAGCACCATTATACAATTCAAATTTTGGTGAAACCACTGGCTTAGAGATGAAACTTGAATATTGAGCGCGTTTTCAAATTCATATAACACGACATTAATTGTTACAATATTGATACGTATTCCACCTGATACACCATTTTGTATTTATCAGCAATCTAGCTCATGTATTTTATTTCGTATGATAGCATTCCATGGCAATTAATATCATATGGTATGGGAATGGGTAGCATACGATACACGACATGTCGATACGCATGTCGCTCGTTTCAATCGGCATCCATACAAACAACGAGATGGATGATCGCATCATGCATATGTCCATCACTATACTATTAACCAGAAGGTGTTAGTCTGAAAATTAAATAGAGGTCAGAGTGGCTGTGCCCTGTGGTCCTTAGGGGTGTAAGGACTATAGCAATAACTTTGCTATAGTCGCATAATAGCACTCGCCCTACATTTTTCGCACTTTCCACGTGATATGATATTTAGCGGGCCTTTGAGTTTACGCATCTGTCGGTGATAGCGGTGAGACGTGTATTTCCATTTTATCACGACAATGTGTACGATTTGACTTTAGGTAAATAATGGGTAGATGGGGATTAGGTTTATGTAAAGTAAACACTATGAGTGGATAACATATGAAAGAAGAGTATAAATGAAGCGTAATATAATATGTTATAGATTTTTATAAATACATGTAACATAATGTAATGTAATACACTTATTTAGTTATCAAAATTACTTTATTTGAGATGGTTAATAATGTATTTGTTACACATTCAAGTAAAGGAAGGGTGTTGTGTTAGATTGTTATTAATGTACTTGTTTTTTTGTTGATCATTTCTCTATCATTTACACTTTTACTCTCAAATTATTAGTAGGTTCAATTTATGCATAGATAAATGCACCCACAGTCTATACATAAGAACCATATAGCTATCCATTATATTTCACTATAGATCCCTACTTTTTCTTACAAGAAAGTAGTTAATGTATTACTCATTTTTGTTCCAAGATATATGTAAAAATGCATTGACAACGGGTTAGAATATGCAAAGGAAATGGGTGTTCTCATTTTCACTTTCTATGGCATCAAAATTTCTAGTTAACAAAGGGGCTAGGTAGATGTTAATGGTTTAATTGTGTTAAGTTTCTATCAACATACTTGGAAAAAATGGGTGTGGTCATTATAATGGGTGTTCTCATTTTAACTATTCATGGCATCAAAATTTCTGACTAAGAAAGAGGTAAGGTTGATGGTAAGAGCTTAATTGTGTTGATTACAACATCTTAATTGGATTGGATTTTACATGGTAAAATGTGTGTCTATTTTGGATGGTCTGTGTGCGTGTGTTTAAATTTCTATTTTAAATTTCTCATATTTTAGCTATTTTATTCATTTGAGCATAAAATCAACTATTAAATAATCTAAGATCTAAAGGAAAATTAACCTTCATTGTATAGGTTTTAGTTATTTTGTCAAATATGTTGTGATGAATTACAATTTCCAGATCAATCCCTCTCAATGCATGATAGAATTTATGTTAAGATGGATCTATGCTTTAAATGGCCATGACGTGAAGCTTTTCTTTCAATACTTGGAAGTTAGTCCAACTTAAAAATAGTAGGACAAGATTTTGGTTTTCTTACATAGGTCCAATCATTCCTCCAATCAAGTAATAGTTTATTTTATCTTCTTTCCCTTTGTGTCAATGCATTTTGTGCAGTCAAGTTAGTCTCTGTAAACTCTATGTGATAAAGGAAACTTCATGCAATCAATTGAGCCATGAGGATGATGTAGTTTATGTTAGAAGCTCCCCTTAGTCCTTTCATTGCTTTTCTTTTATGTGTCTCATTGAAAAGATTCCTAACAATCCCTGAAAGGATTCCTAACAGTCCCCAAAATATTCATATTGTGCATCATGCACTTTCAAACACCGACTTCCTTAGAGGCCTCTATCAAGAGTGTATTCTTCAAGAGCGACACATTAATGACCTTTAACTATGTTTAGAATTGGTGGACACCTAGAACAAGACCAAAATCAAATGTACAGTCACTTTCTTCAATTAACAAAGCCCAATGAAAAGGTTATCGTAAGCAAAAGGTTACCTTCTCTATCTCAACATATCTGATCCCTACTGTTGGAGAGGAGTATGGAAGTGGGTTAAGGGAACAGTGTATATCCATTGGATTGGACTAATATGTTGGCCTTTCAACAAATCATCCAAAAAGTCAACCAAATCATCCTCCATCCAAATGGAACATGGATAACAATGCTAAACCCTTGGCCATAAGCACTTAATCATAAACTTATTACTTATA
>APFE031089531.1:0-34468 GCA_000404065.3 Pinus taeda | reverse complement strand
ATTATTATATATATTCGCGTTTCCCCGTTTCCAAAATTTGGGGAGGTCGCGTTTCGTTTCGCTTCCCCGTTTCCCCGTTTCGTGCAACTTAGCCTAGGAGCAAACACAGGGCCAAGAGTGTACTAGGATTGATACACTCAGATATCTACGGACCTATGTCCGTCAAAGCTCTCAGTGGTATTGAGTATTTCCTTACCTTCATTGATGACCACTCGAGGAAAACTTGGGTTTATTTTCTGAAAACCAAGGATGAGGTTTTCTGTCAATTCAAGGAGTTCAAGGCTCTGGTGGAGAATCTGACTAGGAAGAAAATAAAAGTTTTGCGCTCAGATAATGGTGGAGAGTATGTTGATAAGGACTTCACTGATTATTGCGCTAAGGAGGGCATCAGAAGAGAGTGGACAACTCCCCATAGAAAGAAAGAACAGGACTATTGTAGAAGCAGCTAGGGCCATGCTGTACAATGAGGATATGCCAAAATTCCTGTGGGCAGAAGCATGCAACACAACTGTCTATGTTCAGAACATGACTCCTCATTGGGCATTGGGCAAGATTACTCCAGAGAAAGTCTTCACTGGGAAGACGCTTGAAGTTAGTCATTTCAGGATATTTGGGAGTTTGGCATATTGTCGCATACCCGAAGAAAAGAGGAAGAAGCTGGATCAGACTGCAGAAAAGGGATATTTGGTGGGATATAGCGAGAACGCTAAGGCATACATAATCTATCTTCCAGGGACCAGGAAGGTAGTAGTACGACGAGATGTAAAGTTCATGGAGGACAGAGCTTTCAGAAGATCTCGCGAAATGCCTTTCGAGGAGCAGCCGAAAGAGGATCCGTTGGTTATGCCTCTTCTACCAACAGAGGTGAAGAATTCTGCCTCAGGTCAGGAAGATTCTCAGGATGAGGAGGAGGAGCGAATAGAAGCACCTGCTGGCAGAGAAAGAACTAGCAGGGAACTTCGTTAGATTCTGCGTGATGTAGAGAACTTCATCAGTGAGCCAAGGAACAGTAAGAGGGAGCGAAAACAGCCAGACAGATATCAGGTGTTAGTAGCTCAGGATGGAGAGCCTGCCAGCTTCAACGAGGCAGCTCAGCATCGGGGCTGGCTAGATGCGATGATAGAGGAGTATTACTCCATAATGGTGAATGATGTTTGGGAGGTGGTGTCAAGACCTCAAGACAGATCTGTGGTAGGTTCGAGATGGATCTACAAGATCAAATATGCTACAGACGACTGTGTTGAGAAATACAAGGCTAGGTTTGTGGCTAAGGGGTATGCTCAAAAGGAAGGGATTGACTATGAGGAAACCTTCGCCCCGGTAGCCAGGTATACATCTATTATGACCGTGATATCTCTTGCAACCCAGATGGGATGGGAGATCCATCAGATGGATGTCAAGACGACATTTCTGAATAGGGTAATAGAAGAAGAGGTATACATTGAACAACTAGAGGGCTTTGAAACTCATGCGAAGAAGTCTCATGTATGCAGACTGAAGAAAGCCTTGTATGGGTTGAAGCAGGCACCGAGAGCATGGTATGGTCGAATAGATGGCTAATTGTAGAAGATGGGGTTTGTCAAGAGTGACGCGGATCCGAATCTCTATTATTTGGTTGTAGAGAACGAGACACTTATCTTAGTATTATATGTGGACGATCTCTTTCTGACAGGATCATCCAGACTCATTGAAGGCTGCAAGAAGAATCTAGCCACAGAGTTCGATATGAAGGATTTGGGACGAATGCACTACTTCCTAGGGTTGGAAGTTTGGCAGCAGAAAGGAGAAATCTTCCTTGGGCAAGGGAGGTATGCTACAGAAATCCTAAAAAGATTCGGGATGGGAGACTATAGATTTATGGCTAAGCTAATGATCACCAGCTGGAAGAAGATTGATGCATCAGAAGACAAGGATGTCGATCCCACCCTATACCGGCAGCTCATAGGGTCCCTGATGTATCTGGTCAATACCAGGCCAGATATTTGCTACGCTGTCAACACCCTTAGTCAGTTCATTGTGGAACCAAAGAGGGCACACTGGGCAGCAACCAAACACGTTCTCAGGTATTTACAGGGAACAGTGGATTATGGGCTCTTATACACCAAGGGGAAGGATATCAAGTTGAGTGGATTTACTGATGCAGATTGGGCAAGAAGTTCAGTGGATCGGAAAAGTACCTCTGGGTACTATTTCAACATTGGACCTCCTGGTGCAGTAGGAAATAGAAGTTCGTGGCTCTGAGCTCATCTGAGGCAGAATATATTGTAGCAAGCACAACTTCGTGTGAGGCCATATGGCTTAGAAAACTACTGGGGAACCTATTCAAAAGAAATATGGAGGCGCCAGGATCATGTGCGATAATCAGAGTTGCATCAAACTCTCTGAGAATCCAGTGTTTCATGATAGGTCGAAGCATATTGATATTTGGTGTCACTTTGTCAGAGACTGTGTCCAACGGTGCATTGTACAGTTGAGTGACACTCTTATAGGAGAACAGGTGGCAGATATTCTCACCAAGGTCCTTGGAAAGTCAAAATTTGACTACTTCAGGGAGAAGATGGGGATGGTAAAGAACCCCTTTCAGAAGTAGAAAGGAGTGTGAATGAAGGGGGAGTTACAGTGTAGATGCAGTGTTGGGAGAAAGGAATAGTAGCAACACAGATGCAGAGGGAGTTGTCGTACAAATGCAGCAGTGGCAGAGCCATGGGCAATAGTATAGGATACAACAGTGCAAAGGATGTTGGGTAGGAAGGCTTAGCATCAGCACAGGAACCGATGCCGGATGATGCTTAGTGAGGAGTATTGCAAGAGCATAGTCCTTGCTAAGAGGGAGTGTTGCTTTGGGGTAGCATCGAGTGTGCTCTAGCCACGAAACTCGGTGGAGAGGCTAAGGCACATGAGATCTCCAATACCCAAAAAGGGTTTGGCCAGATTCTAAACAGTTTGAGAGATATTAAAACTATTAATATTTTTAATGTAATCCCTAAGTCTAAACTTAGGGAAAATAAAATATTAATGTGAATTAATATGAAACTGTGTTAGAATGGTCCAAAAGTCATAGATCAAGCCAGATCTAATCTTAGCCGTTGATTAGGGACTTACTCTCGGCCGTTGATTTGTCAAACATAAAAGTATAAGAGGAGGTTTGAGGGTCACTTGGAGAACACAATGAGGGAGACCAGTCAGTTCAATTTCTGGAGCGGGGTTAGCTGAGAAATTGAACCAGTGGCCTGGTGAGGAGTCAGGAGGCAGCGAGTACGGGATAGAGAGATGGGAGATTAGTGCAGAGGCAGAAAAGGGAGACGTAGGGCCAGAGGGAGCCACGCAGAGGCAACAGAGACTGCGTAGAGCCAACAGGGCCTATGTCACCCACGCAGAGGCTGCAGGAGTGACGCAAAAGGCCAGAGAGGCTGCGCAGAGTCTCAACAGACTGATGCAGAGGGTTTCAGGCCACGCAGAGGTCAACAGGGCTGGCGCTGGGTTCAAAAGAAGCGTTGAAGAATTTGTCTATTTGTGGGTAAGCCAGTTTGGCACCCTGTTGTACTAAAAAATTGCTAAATAATAAAATCCTCCCTTGCTGCATCGGTTTTCCCACATTGGGTTTTTTCGGGGACATTAGTCCAAAATATCTGTGTCAATGTGTTGATTCTTGTTCATATGTTTGTTTCTGTATTACGGTGTGATATCTGCAGCAGTATTTATTTTAATGTTTATTGAAGTGATTTCATGAATAACTTATGGTGGAATAAGTAGGAAAAGTAAAACAGTTACTACAGTGATAGAATTTTCACACTGCTTGGTTCGACACTCACTTGTGTTGTGAGTGGGGCTCGTATGGGACTCACACCACTTTCCTGTGTCCTTCTTTGACTTCGTGGTGTTGTTCTTTTCTTGCGGCTTCGACGGGTTGCCTTGGGTCACACCGTTTTGGCTTTGTCTTTGGTTCTGCAGTTTGGGGAAGCCTTTCCCTTGCTTCGGATTCGCGGATCCAAAGTCTCGCTTCTTTTGTTTGAACCTCTGCTCGATCTTGACAGCGTATCGGTATGCCGTGCTGAGAAAGGAGATGTCCAAGAACTCCATTTCGTCTTGGATGTACCTGTGTAGGCAGCCGCGGTACTAGAGTACCAAATGTTTCTCAGAATTCTTGATGCCCAACTTTGTGCGCAAGGTATGAAAAACATTGGTAAACTCCGGCACATCTTGGTCCCTTCCCTGCCACATCGTGGTCCACTTTATGTATTTATCCTCATAGCTTCCGATTGGGTAGTACTGCTCCTTGATGGCATCCCGGAATGAATTCCAAGTGGGTGCGGCTTGAAACAGTGAGGCTGTACTTTCATCTTTTTGCTCGCAGTAGGTTTCCCACCAGTCCTTGACGTGGGGGGCAGCTTTGAGAAGAGCGAAAGTAATATTTTCTCGGCCGAAAAAATCATGAACAGAAAAATACCCTTCTAGCAGATTTAACCATTTATCTACAACATCTGCATCTATTTGACCCTCAAATATGGGAATGTCAAAGTTAACTTGTACCTTAAAGGGTGTGGCGCTTCTAGAGTAGCTGCTGGAAGTAGATGTGTCGCCCCTGGGTAGCCACTGAAGGATCTGGGCAAAGTTGTCCATCATCACGTTCCTTTGTCGCTCGAGGGCCTCTTTGAGCAAGATTTTGATAAGATCTCTTGCCCCCTCATCTTTCTTTTCATCCGCCATGGGAGGCCGTTGGGATTTGCAAGGCTGGTCTTGCAAAAGTTCGACCAGTTCAAGCCCTAACTCCTTATATTCCGACCTCGTTAGGGACATGCAAAGAAAAACAGAGAAAGAGCAGACTGCTCTAATCCCATTGATCCAGATTTAAACAAGAACGCAACAGATTACAAATATAACCATAAATACAAATATGCAGTAGAAATAACACTTCATTTAATTAATATCAAATACTGAAATATGCTTACAAACAGAATGGAAATAAGACTAGCTCGAGCGATGGTAGATTATCTCTGAGAAGAGATGTGGCAGCTACATACCTCTGAACTGTGTTACAATGAGGCTCGAAGGCCTATTTATTGTTGAGAAACAATGGAAAACCCTAAACATCCAAAAACCTAACTCTAGGAGATGAAGAGTCAAACTATGGGCCCTGTTTGGGTAAATTGGTACATCAACTTCTTGGGGTCGTAACTTTGGCATACGATTTTCGTTTGATGCGCACAATATCTCGTTAGAAAGATCTATTCTAAGACTACAACTTTTGAGTAATCAACATGGTCTATGTCCCATGTTGGTTCCAGTTTTCCCCAAAAACGTCGTTTAGGGCCTCAAAATGGCTCTGGAAGTTTAGGACCCGAAAAACTGCCAAAAATAGTAAATTGTGCTATAAATAAGGACACTGAAAAACTGAAAGAAACAATGGTGGGGGTCCATGTGGAATAGGCAGTTGGCCACCAATATCCACTTGGATCATCTATCTGATTCGTTATATCTCTAGCAGCTCAAATGGGATGGGAGATTCACCAGATGGATGTCAAGACAACATTTCTGAACGAGGTGATAGAAGAAGAGGTGTATATAAAACAACCTGAAGGCTTTGAAACGCATGAAAAGAGAACTCATGTGTGCAGATTAAAGAAAGCCCTGTATGGGCTGAAGTAGGCACCCAAGGCGTGGTATGGTCAGATTGATAGCTACTTGCAGCAGTTGGGATTCGTCAAGAGTGATGCCGATCCCAATCTATACTATTTAATGGTAGAGAATGAGCCACTTATTCTAGTATTATATGTGGATGACTTGTTTTTAACAGGGTCATCTAAGCTCATACAGGATTGCAAGGAGAATTTTGAAGCAGAATTCGACATGAAGGATATGGGGTTGATGCATTATCTCTTAGGGTTGGAAGCTTGGCAGAAGAATGGGGAGATCTTCCTTGGGCAAGGAAGATATGCTACGGAAATCCTGAAGAGATTCATAATGCAGGATTGTCGACCCATGGCTACTCCGATGATCACCAATTGGAAGAAAATAAATGCATCAGGACACAAAGAGGTGGACCCCACCTTGTACAGACAACTCATTGGGTCACTCATGTATCTGGTCAATACTAGGCTAGACATTTGCTTCGCTATCAACACCCTTAGTTAGTTCATGGTGGAATCGAAAAGGGTGCATTGGGCAGTAGCTAAGCACATTCTGAGGTATGTGCATGGAATAATCGAATATGGGTTGAAATAATCCCGAGAGGATGACGCCAAATTGAATGGATTCATAGATGCAGATTGGGCAGGTAGTTCGGTAGACTGGAAAGTACCTCTGGGTACTGCTTCAGTGTTGGACCAGGAATGATCTCTTGGTGTAGCAGGAAGCAGAAGTTGGTAGCTCTGAGCTCAACAAAAGCTGAATATATGGCAACCAATACAGCGACGTATGAAGCTATACGGCTTAGAAAACTACTTGTGAGTTTGTTTAGAAAAATGATGGAAAGCGACTAGGATTTACTGCGATGACCATAGTTGTATCAAACTCTCTGGGAATCCAGTATTTCATGATTGGTCGAAGCACATTGATATCAGATGTCACTTTATCAGAGACTGTGTTCAGCGTGGGGCAATACAACTACAATATGTCCTCACAGGAGATCAGGGAGTAGACGTACTCAAAAGGCTCTAGGAAGAGCTAAGTTCATTCAGTTCAGAGAGCAAATTTATATGGTGGAGAATTCGTTTCAGTAGTAGAAACAGGTAATTTCTCAGTTACAGTGGCAGGGAATGAGAGAGAGTTGCAGTACAAATGTAGTGTTGGCAGTGGCAGGGTCAACAGCAGTGTAGATGCAACATTTGCACAGTAGTTGGTGGGCAGTGATGTCAGACATCAGCAGCGCAGAGGGAGATGTTACAGGACAGGGTGATGCTTCAGCAGGTCGCATTGCTAGAGCACATTCCTCACTAAGAGGGAGTGTTGATTTATGGTAGCATCGAATGTGCTCTAAGTCTCAAATTTTGTTGGGAGGCTTAGACATATGTATTCCACAATACTCAGAAATTGTTATGGTAAATTCCACCCGGAGACAGTTTTATTAAAATAATTAATTATTTTTAATGGGATCCTAAGTCTAAACTTAGGAAATTAAAATAATTAATGGGTATTAATCTAAACTGTGGGTGTAACTTCTAGAAGAAGATGAAGATCGAGTCCAAATGATTTGAGCCATTGATTAGAATCTAATCTGGGCCATTGGTTCTCAACTGGAAGATTATAAGAAGGACATCAAGGGGCATTTGGAAAATACACTAGAGGCAGATACTCAGTTACCCAAGTAAGATCGATTTTTTCACTGGTTGAAGTTTGGCAAGAGAAAATCGAATTAGAGGGAGAGTTGCAGGTGAGAAGGAGAGAGAGAGGGTATCTACTATCAACATCAGTCTGGAGGTTAGGAGCAGAAGACGCAAAGCAGAGGGAGGACAATGCAGAGGTTGTGACGCAGAGGAGGGATAGCGCATAGGTAGTGTGACGCTGGGACTGCGTAGTTCTCACGCAGGGGCTGACGTAGTAAGATGCAGAGGGGGCAGTAGGTCCTCTCCTGGATCAGAAACTCATTGAAAGGTGTCTTTCAAATTTCTCATAGAGAATCCTCTTCTATTCTACTGGTTGTATCTTGTACATGAGATTTTTGCGGAACCCTCATCTACTGCACCGGTTTTCCCACATTGGGTTTTTCCGTGGACAATTGTCCAAAAATAACTATGTCATCGTGGTTATACTTGTGCTAGTATGTTTCTTTGCATTCACTTTCCGCAGTATTTTAATTGTGAAGGCTGCAGTACAATTTATTTCGATATTTGCTATAGAAACACTGTGAAAAACTTATTTCTGAGTTAATAAGTAGAATAAAAAATATTAATCACTGCAGTTGGATTTCCATTTAGAAATTTTCAGTCTGCTCCCTCTGAGTCCAAAGCGCATGGTTAGCTTCAATAATGCCATTATCAACAATATTCAATATTCTTGGAACATTGGTTATGATTGTGAAAAGTAGTGCTATAAAGTTTCCCACACCACCAGCTAGCAATAGCAGTCAAGAATCCAACTATGTGGGGAAGTTTTCTCTATTTCTTGTGATTTTAGAATAGACAGACAGACACAAATATACACACAAACACATACATATACACTCTTATATATGTTATTGGTGTTCCCAGTCTACCATTTCCTGCTGAATTGGGTGAACTTGTGAAGTCTCTAGCTGTTCTGGACACCCGTACCAGACCTGCATTATGGATTTTCCCGTATTCCAGAAATTTGTGCAACTTAGGAAAATGGATATCATGAAGGATCCAATGAGGGAAGCACATCCCTGACTTCTTTCTAGCCACATTAAATGTTCTCCACCAGTATTTGGGTGACATCAACATCGTAGATGATGGCTATCTGCTAGTTCTTTCAGTTTATCTATTTATCCAAGCCCTGTGGAGTGACTGGTCCTTCTATGGGGTCTTCTTCCGAAAGGGGAACATGTTTATTAGAGCCCCATTTAATTATGCTTTATGGAAGTCACCTCAAAAGTGTACTGCCCTTCTTTGCCTTTTTGTCTTTATTGATACAACTTAGTTGAATTCTCACTATTCTCTTCCCTTTCTTATCATTTTATGATTATACTTTGCTTAAATATACATCTCTTGAAGATTTATCAAACATTTTCTCATCAGTTGTGCTTACATGCTGATTTCTCAGTCACATTCAATTCTTTTGGTCACTTCATGGCGTAATAAGCTTTCAATTTCAAAAACTTACAGGATTGTACTCTTCTTAAATATTGTATAGTTTGTACTGAGATTTTGGTTTCCGTATTCTGAGTTCTTTTGGAACTTCTACTCATATTTATAATTTGGTTGCTTAAATTAGGCTGGAAAATACTTGAAGGTAGATAATGTGTTTGTAATGAATAGATATGTAGTAAAATTGAGTTTATCGTTTACAGGGAACTGCAGCTATAAGTAACGCGATCAGTTTGTTTTTGACAGGTGTGGTAACATATGTGAAAGAAGAATTATCACCTTTGGATGCCAAATCAGATTACTTTGGTGATTTGGAGAGTGATGTAGATGTAGATTTATGCAGAGAAGGGCGACTTATGGAAACAGACCATGGTAACTTTATTTTAATAAATGTTTATGTGCCAAACGAAGGAGAGATGACAGAAGGGCGTCCTCGGCTAAATTTCAAGCTTCGTTTTCTCAAAGCATTGAAATGCAGATGTGAGCATTATCTTTTCTTTGGTGAATATTTGCTTTTTGACAAAATGCTCCATTTAACTATTAGCATAAAAGAGATGTATATATGCATTTTATATGAAGAAAGTGGAGCACAAATGCAGCCTTTAACCTATTACTGGTCCCCTTGGTATACATTTAGCATAACAGTCCATAAAGTATCCAAAAAACATCATAAACAAATGGCCTGGGGTCCAAGAATAAACCCAACAGAAATTATCAGGCTGCTGCAGGGAGAGGCCCAGCAGTGGACAGGAGTTGGTCCCCAACTAGTAACATTAGGCTCTGGGCGTGTGATGATTGGCTCCCAGCCATCAGGGGCAGGATCTGGTGGCTTGTCCCCTTTGTTGAATGTTTAGATCAGTCATGCTTAAAAGTAGCAAGTTTTCTTGAACTGGTGTCCGAGGATTCCTCATTGTACATTGTATGATGCAGGCATCATGGTTTGCATTATTTTCATGCATTTATTTTGTGGGGATTTTGTTTTGCATTACCTTGATGTCATTTTTGCAGGTGATGATATTGTGAACTCGGGAAAGGAAGTGATTGTTTTAGGAGATTTTAACATTGCCCATAAAGATATTGACATATACAATGATTGGCGCATACAGGATATCTATACCCCAGGTATCAACTTGTCTTTCTTATTCTTAGTGTTATTTTCAGAGTCATATGTGGTCGATGGATAGCTCTTAAAATTGGAATATTGTTTTGGAGGAATTTGAAATAATTTAGGGTTTTGCAAGCCTCACATACACGAGAGTAACAGCATAATTTGTGTGCAAGTACGCACAGCACAATGCAGACAAACTTTGAAATCATTCCTGTCTATTCTATCCATGCTCTAAAAGATATCACTGGAATAGAAAAGTATACTCTAACAAACTGAAATATAAAAGACATAATGTAGATGCGTGAAATAAAACTATCTAATGGCATGAATTAAAAGGGAATAGGGTTAGAGATACTATACAAAACAATGCTCTATGACATTAGATGTCATCAATGAGGCACAATCTCGGGCATCTGTCAATTGACTGGTAGATCAATGGGTTGCTTCTCTGATGCTCCGTGCTGAAATTTGACCCTCTTAGGTCGGTGCGACTGCTCATCACTGTGCCACATATTTCTCCCCATATGAAATCTTCCTCTTTTCTGCCTGGCGGAGGGGATGGGCGGTGGAAAAAATGACACACTGGCTGGACGAACACTGACTTAAGTGAGGCGGATGCTCCTGTGGCACAACCTGTTCACCATTTTCCATTTCTTTGGGACTTCCACGTGGTACCTTCTTTCAACCTCTCTGTATAGTCTGACCATTCCCCCTGGTGCTGCGGGAATAATGGCATAAGATAAATCCATCTGAATGTACCACCTAAATCAACTGTAAACTTCCTAGTGAGAAGCATTCCCCAAACATCAATGGCTGCTATATCCATTGTAATGATTCTGTACGGATAATCGGCTAAGGCAACTTGTAAATCTTTAACCACACCAAGGACTTCAACCTTTCTACAATCCATTGAACAAATGTTATGGTATGGTCTAGAAATCTTTAAGTTTAATTGCTTTATGACCCTCTTGGTCATAATCTAGTATGCAATTGTGAAGTAATCTATCATTTATGTCCAAAGTAAGAAAGAACATATTTCTCTAGCATGAAACCATGCCTCAAGAACAACAATAATATGTCTATATATATATATATATATATATATATATATATATATTTTTTTTTGCATACCATCATGATTACATATGTCATTATGAAGACCGAACCTAGTTACATCTTTCAACACTCCTTCTTAACTAGGGAGATATTCATATTCTATACAAGGTACTTGGACATTCTCAATTCGAAGAATTCTCATAAGAAGATTCAGATTGGTAACCCATCTGTTTAGCATTATATCATCAGCATTGTCACATAGCAAGGCCTTGACTAACAACTCTATCTCTCCACAAGATCAGAGCACAATGCTGACGAGACCAATGATTTATAGACACCATCATCATTGTCTCTCAAGGAACATACCCCACCTGGGTTTTCACAGAGTATGTCTTTCCAGGACTATTCTTATCTTGGATTCCAAATCTTCAAAGAATATTGGTCCTCTACAACTACTCTCATCTTGGATTCCCTACCACATCCTCAAAGATTATCGGATGCCAGATGCTTACCCAATCCTCCATTCTTTCTTCCCAAAGTGAAGACAAGAATGATGTGTCTATCTCTCCCTCTCAAGTGTTGATTTGGGGTAGCATCGGATGTGCTCTAGCTACAAAATTTGGTGGAGAGGTTAAGGCACATGAGATCTCCAATACCCAGAAAGGTTTTGGGCAGATTCTAAACAGTTTGGGAGATATTAAAATAATTAATATTTTTAATGGAGTCCCGAAGTCTAAACTTATGCAAGTTAAAATATTAATGTAAATTAATATAAAATTGTGTTAGAATGGTCCAAAAGTCATGGATCAAGCCAAATCTAATCTTAGCCGTTGATTAGGGATTTAATCTCGACCGTTGATTTGTCAATGAGAAAAGTATAAGAAGAGGCTTGAGGGTCACTTGGAGAACACACCAAGAGATCAAGATTTCGACTTTCTGGGTCTGGGTTTGCTGAGAAAGTTGAGAGAGATGTGGAGTTGCAGCTGAGGGGCAGTGAATACAAAAGCAGAGAGGCAGAGATAGCGCTGGGAGGATCAACGCAGCAGCGGGGAAAGCTGACGCAGAGGGCAAAAGCCGGAATAGCCGAGAACAGTCGGAACTGCCTGGAACTGTGGGAACAGCCAGGAAAGATGACGTAGAGGGCAAAAGTCGGAACTACCGGGAACTACTGGGAACAACCAGAACAGCCGGAACAGCCGGAACTGTCAGGAAAGCTGACGCAGAGAGCAGAAGAGGCTGACACAGTCCCTAGAGGCTGATGCTGGGGTTTTTCGTGGGGCAGATTGGAGTTGAGGAGTTGCTGGAGTGTTTATCCAGGGTTTCAGTCGGAGCATCTGTCTCTGAAGGAGAGGTGCTACTGCCGATATTTTTCTCTGTTGGGTGAGCCGGATTTGGCACCCAGATTGTATTATGAAACTGCTTAATAAATCAAACCCTCAGATCGCTGCACTGGTGTTCCCGCATTGGGTTTTTTCGGGGACATTAGTCCAAAAATAACGGTGTCATTTGTGTGCTTGTTTCTTTTTCCTTAAGTGGATGATCTGTAATGTGTTGAGCATGTACTTGTGTTTATTTTCAGTATTTACATGGTAAATGACTTGTTAATTAATTAGACAAGCAGGAAGGAATAAATCAGAAAGTACATGGAGGGTTTCTAACTGTTAGACTTAGAAACTTCAACATCAAGTAGGGAGGATATACCCATTCCTATGAAGGAATGTAACCATTCTTATAAAAGGAATGTACCCAAGCTCCCTCTTAACCAAGGACTTTACCAAGCTCCCTCTTAACCACGGACTTGCTTCCAACAACTTTCTGCTCTAGGTGGAGATCATGGGAATATCAGCTGCTTGTAGGGTTCTTTCTTTTGATGTCATGAAGTTTACTTTTAACATTATGGAGCCTACATCTTTTGTGATTTCTTGTCGGGCATCAACCATCCATCACTTTCCTCAAGTCAGTGATGTCATCCTTCCCCTTGTCTGAAAGTGATCTTCTAGTCCACATCTAGCTTTCCTTCATACAACTACCTCTTCCATGTCATGTTTCCTTCAGGATCTTCCATCCAACCACATGAGTGCTAGTTGTAGATGACATCTACAACTTTCTTTTGGTAGTCCTGTATAAACCCATCCATTAAATCAAAGTTACTTTTGTGATGGTTATACAAACATAAATTTGTATAAAATAAGATAAACATAAATAAATATAAATAATAAATAATGAAATGATGATTATGTTAAATAATCATTAAGTTATGTGAAAAGGCATGTCTAAAAGACATGCCTAGTCACGAAATGACACTTGCTTAGGTACATATGCGGGTTCTCATTGTAACATTCAACATCACTTGTACATTTTATATATATAATAAATTATTATTACAAATACTCTTGTGTATTTTTACATTAAATTCAACATGCTATAAATTTTATTGCTTCAGTGGTATCAGAGCCATGCGAGACCTTGAACATTATCAACCGCACAATATAACAATACGAGTCTTTGAACGTTGTTCGCCACACAATATGCCATTACATTTACGTCCTGAATTCATGGAGCAGTTTATTAAAATTCAAGAAAAACTTCAGCAATGGGAAAAATCATATGCAGAAGTTAAAGCATGTCTAATGGAAATCGATAATAAGAATGATAATAGCAATGGTGAAACGAAACAAGATGAAGCTGATCTTGATGTGGATAAGAATGATATAGATCAAGATAACGATCCAAATGAAGATGATGTGGATGAGGACTATCTTGAGAAATAAGAAGATGAACAATATCATAACAATGAGGAAGTTGCAGAAGAAGACATTGGTGACTACGAAGAGGAAAATATGGAAGAAGAAAAAGAAGAAGATATTTTTGAAAATAATTATGAAGATGACATATTTGAAAAAGAAAAAGTGGATTATGGGAAAGAGAAGGAAGAAAACCATGAACAAAATGAGGGAGAATTACTACATTATGAGAAAATCAGAGAAGACATAGTCCAATGTACAGAACACAATGGTTTAATTGGGATGATAATGAAAACTGGAGATGAGTTAGATTTAGATAGCACAAGTAGTTACACTGGAAGTATTGTGAAAAGGGACTTGCCAAAACTTCGGTTCTCACTGTTACCTTCCAAAATCTCCCATTATCCAAAAAATAGCAGACCTCTCCCCTTTATCAAAATCTCTTCTATCATATCGTCCTTGCCTCAGATTATCTGTGTTAGCAGCTCTAGCACTAGCATTGAAGCAGAGCCAGATTCAACCGAAGCAAAGCCAAACAATTCTCCAAATAATCAGACCAGGTTGTAACCCATTACAAAGAGGAAGGTGGCAATGTGTGTTGGTTGCGTTGGGACTAATTACAGGGGTCTGCAAATTCAGCGGGACTCTGCTTCTACAATCACAATTGAGGATGAATTGGAAAATGCTATTCTCAAGGCGGGAGGAATGCTTGAGAGTAACTATGGAAATCTACATAATGTCGGATGGAAGAGGAGCAGTCGAACTGACAAAGGGGTACATTCTTTGGCTACAGTAATAACAATGAAAATGGAGATTCCTGATGGTGCATGGGAGGAAGATCCAAATGGTATAGCACTTGCAGATGTTATCAACGAGCATCTTCCATACAACATAAGGATTTTCAACATTCTTCTGGTGATAAGCGATTCGATGCAAGAAATGAATGTAATAGCCGAAAATATGTGTATCTTCTTCCGGCTGAAGTTATAGGCATTGGAAATGCCAACAATCTTAAAGAAATACAGAGCCATGTCAAAGAATTCATAGATACACTGTAGTTGTTTGAGTGGAGGCATCCTTTTCACAATTACACTATCCGTGCTCAATACAGAATGCGTCCACCACGCTGCTTCCACCTGCTGCCTGCATGCCTGCGTCCACCACGTTGCTTCCACCTGCGTGCTGCTCGTGCCGTGCTCCCCGACCGCTGGCTGCTTGTGTCCCTGCTGTGCTCCCTGACCGCTCCGATAACGTTGCCCCTTGCCGTCCGCTACAACCTTTCCTTGTTTGTCCGCCATCCGGACAAATGGATACACGTTAAACGTCGCCGCTGTTGTCGCTATTCTTCGAGGCCACCATCAAGTGACGACTCCATGGTAAAGCGACGACTCCACAGTCAAGCGACGACTCAGTTAGATTTTGAAATACTTAACTATATAATACGTAATACAGATCCGGCACATACGCCATGTCCTCCATTACCTATTATATATTAACTATATAATATTACATAATACGAACTATATAATTGCATAATAATAATAAATAATTATATAATTAAGTTAATTTAATTATTTAAATTAAATTAATTATTATTTAAAAAAAAGTTATATATAAATTTAAATAAATAATATTATTATTATAAAAAAAGAGAAGAGAGTAGACATAACCCTGGACTCAAAACAGAGTTACCAAGGAATTATAGAAGTTGAGCTACCAGTGACGGTGAGTTTCCATAAGCCGAGATGAAAACCGCAAAGTCAATTGCCAATAATATAGCTTTGAGGACAAAGCTTTTGAAGGAAGGAGTAATGTTATGAACATAAATGTATAAAATAAGATAAACATAAATAAATATAAATAATAAATAATGAAATGATGATTATGTTAAATAATCATTAAGTGAAAAGGCATGTCTTTAGCCCAGTCACAAAAGGACACCTGCTTAGGTATATATGCGGGTCCTCATTGTAACATTCAACATCACTTGCACATTTTATATATATATATATAAAATTATTATTACAAATACTCGTGTATTTTTACGTTAAAGTCAACAAGCTATAAGTTTTGTTGCTTCAGATGGCCTTTCATCATGACATCTTGCTTGCTTGCAACATCCTGCACATTCATAGAGACATCTCCAAAACTTCATATGTCAAGGGTCTCCTTTCTTTCCAGACCTTTTCACGGTCTACTTCTCCATGGAGATGTCATGATCAATTCTTCTAGTTGTCGGATGTTGACTTCCTGTAGTTGCATCTTTCACGATCTTTTAATTTTTTCTTCACATTTTGCTCCCCAAGAATTTTCATCCATAGTTCCTTTGTTTTTTTCAACCACCTCATATTCCATATGAGGACATATTATGTTGATTTCATCTAGTCAATATGTGAACGATGCCTTTATTCACCTTTTCAAGGGAAGAGATACCATGCTCATGTTGTAGAGCATTTACCCATGCAACTATATGATGACAAATACATGCATACATACCTCTTTCCTTTTTTTGGTCATCTAGGCTTCCTTCCACAACTTTCTTTCCTTGATTGAGAGTTCTTCAATCATCTTGACCTGCTGCTCTTCTTTTTCATCATACCACCATCCTTCTAAATAATGAATTCCATACAAGATGGAATTCTTAGCGAGACACTTGCTTCTTTCAAGAGAGGTGAACCTTCTAATGAAGATTCCAACGGAGGATCTTGATTATCCTCATCCTGCAAATGCTCCTTTCCTAGTGATGTATGATTAATTTCATGCTAGATGAATGTACCCATGAGTACTACTTATGCTTTTAATGAGGCCACCAAGATATTCTTCCTTCTTCTTGAAGACTGCTATAAATTTCTACTTCAACTATCTTCTTAAAATGATTTCATGACTTCTTACTTCCATTAGATGCTTCCAATATGATGTCATCTCTAATATGATGCATCCTATCATACTTTACTACTCTTTTTGACTGTAATTCTTTAGCCATGGTAGAGGTCTTCCACCTTCTACCTGTTCCAGGTATCCATAATTACATCATGAATAATGCCCAAGGGTCCGTATAGTTCCCTCCTTCCATCATGCTTTTTAAAACAAAGGATCCATTCATCCATCTTTACTTCTTGTACTTGCAATATTTATTGACAAGCACCCTAGGCAAAGTATACAATACCAAAACACGATGTTAAGTTATTCAATCAATATTTCATCCTAGGGTTTCTTAAGTTCAAACCCTAGACCATATTATTTTGTCTTCGTGTCATTCTAGTGTTTATTCCATGTCCTAGAATATTAACAAACCCTAGAGCCCAAATCATAGGGAACAAGTACTTTAAGACTATGGTATCTCATCACTAGGGTTTCTTATGAGCCATCTATAGTTCAAAATACAAACCCTAGAGCCATAACTTCAACCCTTTAAACATCTTATGATGGAACCTTGAAAATAAAGAAAATGAAAATATTATACATATCTCATGGATGCCTACCTGTAGTGCTCAGTTCTTCACAATGCCATCATTACTTCACAAAGGTACTGTAATCTTTGTTGCACACTTTTTTTCAAAATTCGAAGGAAGCATATATGCCAATTTTTTTTCAAAGGATCACATCATCAATCATCAATGTTTTCAGTTTTTGTAAACCCATTAAGCAGATTTGTAATGTAAATGATGCTAGTAAGACTGTGTATGTATGTAACAACCTAGGCAGGCCTATTATTTTTGCAAGAGTTTCATCTTGAGGTTTTTCGTCTCACTGATTCATTTGTCTTTCTAAACATGGATGGTCGGCATAGTTTTTCCCTCCAGCCTCACCCTAAAGCTAGGGTGGAATTCTTCGTCAAAGTCTTAAGTGAGCCCTAATGTTTTAGTCGAGTCTTATGTAAAAGGGATTTGAGAATAATTTGAGCTAATTGGCTAAATTATTTTATTACAAATCACTGGTCTACTAGATCATATTGTGTTGTTGAATTGCGTGTGTAATTTGAGGGTTTATACCGAACGAGTGTTCCCCTTTTGAGTGTTAAAAATGTAATTATCTTATGTAAAAAATATTTTAGTGCATGGTTCCTCATACTTAGACACCATGGCTAAAAGATTAGAGGGTGGAAAAAATATTTAATCCCCTCAAGTGTCAATTAATTAATTTTTCTGGCAAAAATTAAATTAATCCTAAGTCAAAAAATTAATTAATTAGAGTCAAAATTAAAATCTTAGAGAAATTAAATTCTCCGAGTGGAAAATTTCGTGGGTATCAAAGAAATTAATTTTTGGAGGCCCCCCACCAAGGGAATATTGAAAATTCAAGAAAAAATGGACCCTTGGGCTTTGGTGGTTAAGTCAAAGTCAACGTTTTGAGGAAATTAGCTCAAAATAATTATATTTGAGTTAATAAAAATGGGTTTAATAAGAAATTCGAAAACTCCTCAAAATAAATATTTTCAACGACAGAGATTAAAAGATCATGAAGGATTTATCGACGACCGAGATTATTTAGACGAGGATCAAACCAACTAGCCGTTATTTTCCACTTGGAGGATTTATCTATGAATTATAAGTCATTTGTGTCAAAAGTTATCTGATGTTTGGCTAATGTAATTCTGTAGAAAAGTTGATGTAACGTTATTGTTTCGCTGGGAACGTTTTTTGAATCATAATAAAGACTTTGGGGTGCACTTCATGGTGTTTATTGTCTATTGATTTGTGGTATGTGCTGGGTACGGGCATTCCTATATTGTGTTTAATTTTTAATTAAATCGTTATTTCATTGTAGATGATAGGAACACTCTATTGATAAGTTTTGGGTTTATTGTAGATGAAAGGAACACTCTATTGATAAGTTTTGGGCTTTTTGTAGATGATCCTATTCATTGTTGTTCTAACGGTTTATACGTGAAGAATTATACAGTGTTTGTGTGAAAATTTCTAAATTGAAATTCTACTGCAACAACTGATTTATTTCACCTACTTATTATTCACAATAAGTTATTTACGAAATCCCTTTAGCAAATATTAAAATAAATTCTACTGCAGTTATCACACAATTACCCAGAGAAAAATACATGCACAACAACCAATCACATCAACACAGTGTTGATTTGTGGTAGCATCAGATGTGCTCTAGCCATGAAAATTGGTGGAGAGGCTAGAGCACATGAGATCTCCAAGACCCAGAAATGGTTTGGACAGATTGTACCCGGTTTGGGAGATATTAAAATAATTAATATTTTTAATGGATTTCCTAAGTTTGAACTTAGGAAAAATAAAATATTAATGGGTATTAATATAAAACTGGGTTAGAAGGTTCCAAAAGTCATGGATCAAGCCAAATATAATCTTAGTTGTTGATTAGAGATTTTATCTTTGCCGTTGAAGGACCAACGAGAAAAGTACAAGAGGAGGCTTGAGGGTCAGTTGGAGAATACACCAGAGTGATCAGTCATTCATTTTGCTAGAGCGGGGTTGCTAAGCAAAAGTGAATCAGTGATCAGTAGCGAGGGTAGTGAGTACTGGACAGAAAGGCAGAGATAGTACTGAGAGACTAGCGCAGAAGCAGAGAGAGCGAGAGCAACAACCAGTTCAGGCCACGCAGAGCCCATCAGAGACAATGCAGAAGCCAGAGGGACTGTCCAGAGGCTGCGCAACGCCTTAGAGGGCTGACGCAAAGGGTCCTGGGGCTGACACAGGTCAAAACGAGCCTGATGCACAGGCCAGAAGGGCCAGGGCTGAGGTTTAGAGTCGCCAGAGAGGGTTTCGTGGGACAGGTTTTTTGGATACTTGTTTCCGAATATAGAGGTATTGCTGTTGTGTATTTTTCTCTGTCAAGTGAGTCGGTTAGGCACCCAGATGTACTCAAGGAAATACTGCATAATAATATACCCTCTAAATAGCTGCACCAGTTTTTCCGCATTGGGTTTTTCCGAGGACATTTGTCCAAAAATAATGGTGTCACTTGTGTGTTTGTTTTCTTTCAGTTGATGATCTGTAGATGTTGTGACTGTATTGTGTTTATTTCGGTATTTAAATGTTTTAAATAACTTGTTCAGAATTTACAAGTAGAAGAAATAAACCAACAGAATACAGATTAATTTTCTAACGGATAGACTTAGAAAATTCAACACACAGTTGTTTTTGGACAATTGTCCCGGGAAAAACCCAATGTGGGAAAACCGGTGCAACAGATGAGGGCTTTATTAATCTGCAACAACAATCGCTTTTACAAGGAATGATTTTGCATAGAAACCAAAAGAAAACACCTGAGACTTTCCCTTTGAGACTTTCTGACACTTTGGAGACCCTGCTCCCACTCCTGCGTCACCTCTGCGTGGCTCTGCGTCCCTCTATGTCAACTTGCGTGAGGGATGTGTCTCTCCTCTGGATTGCGTCTCTCTCTGTGCTGTCTCCCACTGTCCTTGCGTCACCTCTTGCTTAGTCATTGCCTGCTGCTGATATCTTCCTCTTCCTCAACTCTGCAACTCTCCCTCTGAAATCGATCTCCTTTACTTGAGAAACAATTTTCCTAGAGATATTGAGTATCTGCTGGTGTGTCTCCAAATGATCTTCAAGTCTTCTCTTATACTTTTCCTGTTGACGAATCAACGACCGAGTTTAAGTCCCTAATCAACAGGTAAGATTAAAACTCACTTGATCCTTGTCTCTTAGAAGCTTCTCACCCTTATCTTTATTAATACCCATTAATATTTTTGTTTTCCTAAGTTTAGACTTAGGAACCCATTAAAAATATTAATTATTTTAATAACTCTTCATCCGGGTGGAATTTCTCAAAACGATTTCTAGGTGTTGGAGATCTCATGTGCCTTAACCTCTCCTCCAAATTTCAAGGCTAGAGCACATCCGATGCTACCAAAAATCAACACTCCCTCTTAGCAAGGAATGTGCTCTAGCAATGCTTCACTATGAAACCATCACACTGATCTTCCGCGTTGGTACCTGTGCTAATGCTTGGCCTGCTGCCTCACATCTCCTGCACTGTTGTTCCCTGTACTGCTGCCCATGACACTGCCACTGCCATTACTGCACCTATACTGCAGCTACCTCTCAACATGCTGCATCATGCTGCCCATAGCACTACCACTTCTAACTGCTGCACTGCAACTCCTGACACTTATCCATTTCTTCTACTGAAATGGATTTTTTACCATCCCCATCTTCTCCCTGAAATAAACAAACTATGTTCTTCCTAGTGCCTCGGTGAGGATGACTGCCCCCTGTTCTACTGTATGAGTGTACCTCAACTGTACTGCTCCTCGTTGGACACAGTTTCTAACAAAGTGACACCTGATATCAATGTGCTTAGATTGATCATGAAACATTAGATTTTCAGAGAGCTTGATGCAACTCTGATTATCACACATGATCCTGGTCGCTTCTATCCTTCTCTTGAATAGATTCACAAGCAATTTCCTAAGCCATATGGTTTCGCATGAAGTTGTGCTAGCTGCCATATATTCTGCTTCAGCTGAGCTCAGAGCCACGAATTTTTGTTTCCTACTACACCAAGAGGTCATTCTCGATCCAATGTTGAAACAATACCCAATTGTACTTTTCCGATCTACTGAACTTCCAGCCCAATCTGCGTCAGTGAACCCACTTAGCCTGATGTCATTGCCTCTGGCGTACAATAGTCCATGCTCTACTGTTCCTTGTATATACCTGAGAACATGTTTGGCTGCTGCCCAGTGCGCCCTCTTAGGTTCCACCATGAACTGAATTAGGGTGTTGACACTGTAAGAAATTTCTAGCCTGGTATTGACTAGATACATCAGGGTCCCTATAAGCTGCCTGTACAAGGTGGGATCAACGTCTTTATCTTCTGATATATCAATCTTCTTCCAGTTGGTGATCATTGGAGTAGCCATAGGTCTACAATCCTGCATTTTGAATCTCTTCAATATTTCTGTAGCATATCGCCCTTGTCCAAGGAAGATCTCACCCTTCTGCTGCCAAACTTCCAACCCCAGGAAATAATGCATCTGTCCCAAATCCTTCACGTCGAATTCTGTGGCTAGGTTCTTCTTGCAGTCTTTGATGAGCCTGGATGATCCTGTCAGGAAGAGATCATCCACATATAACACTAGGATTAGAAGCTCATTCTCTACGACCAAATAATAGAGATTAGGGTTTGCGTCACTGTTGACGAACCCCTTCTTCTGCAAGTAGCCATCAATTCGACCGTACCATGCTCTAGGTTCCTGTTTAAGCCCATACAAGGCTTTCTTTAATCTGCATACATGAGATTTCTTCTCATGTGCCTCATAACCTTTTGGCTGTTCAATGTATACTTCCTCTTATATCACCCCATTCAAGAATGTCGTCTTGACATCCATCTGATGAATCTCCCATCCCATTTGTGCTGCAAGATATATCACAGTTCTAATAGAAGTATACCTGGCTATTGGGGCGAAGGTTTCTTCATAGTCTATCCCTTCCTTTTGAGCATACCCCTTAGCCACAAACTTGGCTTTGTATTTCTCCACATTGCTATCTGCTGCATATTTGACCTTGTAGATCCATCTCGAACCTACCACTGATCTGTCCTGAGGCCTAGGTACCACTTCCCAGACATCATTGACCATTATAGAGCTGTATTCCTCCACCATAACATCTACCCATACTTGTTGCTGAACAACCTCCTGAAAACTAGAAGGTTCCCCAACCTGAACTACTAAGGCCTGGTATCTGTCTGGCTGTCTTCGTTCCATTTTATTTTTATGGGTGCACCAATGAAGTCCTCTGCATCCCATAGAATCTGTTGGAGTGGTCGACTCGTTCTTCCACTGGTAGTAGGCACATCTATCAACTCTTCCTCTTCCTGAGATTCCTCCTGTTCCGAAGCTTTGTCTTCAGGAGAATTTCTAGTACTAGTTTTTGCCGGTCGAAGTGGTTTGACCAACGACTCGTCTTTTGACTACTCGGAAGGTATTTCTCGGGATTTCCTGAAAGCTCTGTCCTCCATGAACATTACATCCCGCCGAACTACTACCTTCGTACTCCCTGGAAGATAGACTCTTCACTATATCCCACAAGATATCCTTTCTCAGCAGTTTGATCTAATTTCTTTCTCTTTTCTTCGGGTATACGACAATACGCTAAACTCCCAAATATCCTGAAATGTCTGACTTCAGGTGTTTTTCCTGTGAAGACCTTCTCCGGAGTGATTTTGCCCAATGCCCTATGTGGAGACCTGTTCTAGACATAAACTGCCGTGTTGCATGCTTTTGCCCACAAAAATTTAGGCATATCCGGATCATACAACATTGCCCTAGCTGCTTCCACAATAGTCTTGTTTTTCCCTTCTGCTACTCCATTCTGCTCCGGATTGTAGGGAGCTGTCCACTCTCTTCTGATGCCTTCCTTAACGCAAAAATCGGTGAAGTCCTTGTCAACATACTCTCCACCATTGTTTGAGCGCAACACTTTTATCTTCTTTCCTATCAGATTCTCCACTAGAGCCTTGAACTCTTTGAATTGACCAGAAACCTCATCCTTGGTTTTCAGAAAGTAGATCCAAGTCTTTCTGGAATGGTCACCGATGAAGCTGACGAAGTATTCGACACCACTAGAGCCTTGAACTCTTTGAATTGACCAGAAACCTCATCCTTGGTTTTCAGAAAGTAGATCCAAGTCTTTCTGGAATGGTCACCGATGAAGGTGACGAAGTATTCGGCACCACTATGAGCTTTTGTGGACATTGGTTCGCCGATATTCGAGTGTATCAATCCTAGCACACTCTTAGCCCTATTGTTACTTCTGGAAAACACTGCTTTGGCATACTTGCCCAGAGCGCACCCTCTGCATACATCATCTCGTTTGGTACTTAGTTCTGGAACTCCTGATACTTTTTTTTTTGTTGAGAATTCTCAGAGCCCCATGGTTTAAGTGTCCCCTCCTTCTATGCCATAGTTCATTCAAATCTTTGTCTCCATTACTGCCAACATGTGACATTGGTGATTCTAGCTGCAATCTGTACAACCTGTTACTTTTGATACCAATCTGGGCCTTCTTTTTCCAACTTGGGTGTTTGACATATAATTTCTCCTTAATGAAGAAAACGTCATAGCCCTTGTTTTGAAGTAGAGATATAGAGAGTAAGTTCATCCCTAATCCTGGCACATGAAGCACATTGGTTGCTCGAAGCTGCTCACCTGCTTTGGTTTGAAAGACCACAATACCTCTTCCTACTGGAGTACACTTTACCTTATATCCCATGGTGATCTGAAAATTCATTCTTTCTTCCGGATAATCTGAAAAAAATTCTCGGATTCATGTCATATGCTAGGAAGCTCCACTGTCTATATACCAAACCTCAAAAGAGGTAGAGCTTGCTAATCAAGCGACTTCTTCTTCCAATTTGGAAGCTAACATAGAATAATCGTAATTCATGTCCCTTGCGCATGCTTCTGGAAATTTGTGCAAGTCCCCTTGAGTGGATGCCTCTACATAATGCTCTTGACGCATAGTTGATTTCCTTGTCCTGTTGCCGGATCTCTGCTCTGATACCATTTGAAAATTTCTAAACTGAAATTTTACTGTAATAACTGATTTATTTCACCTACTTATTATTCACAATAAGTTATTTACAAAATCCCTTCAACAAATATTAAAATAAATTCTACTGCAGTTAACACACAATTACCCAAAGAAAAATACATGCACAACACCCAATCACATCAACACAGTTGTTTTTGGACAATTGTCCCTGGAAAAACCCAATGTGGGAAACCTAGTGCAGTAGATGAGGACTTTATTAATCTTCAGTAGCAATTGCTTTTACAAGGAATGGTTTTACAGAGAAACTGAAAGAAAACACCTGAGACTTTCCCTTTGAGACTTTCTGACACTTTGGAGGCCCTGCTCCCACTCCTACATCACGTTTGTGTCACTCTGCGTGGCCCTGAGTGGCTCTGCGTCAGCCTGCGTCTCTCCTTTGGACTGCGTCTCTCTTTGCGCTGTCTCCGACTGTCCCTGTGTCACCTCCTCCTCAGCACTGCTGATGCCCTCCTCTTCCTCCACCCTGCAACTCTCCGTTTGAAATCGATCTCCTTTACTTGAGAATCGATTTTCCTAGAGATACCGAGTATCTGTCAGTGTGTCTCCAAATGATCCTCAAGTCTTCTCTTATACTTTTCCTATTGACGAATCAACGGTCGAGATTAAGTCCCTAATCAATGGCTAAGATTAAAACAGACTTGATCCTCGTCTCTTAGAAGCTTCTCACCCTTATCTTTATTAATACCCATAAATATTTTTATTTTCCTAAGTTTAGACTTAGGAACCCATTAAAAATATTAATTATTTTAATAACTACTCATCTAGGTGGAATTTTTCAAAACGATATCTGGGTCTTGGAGATCTTATGTGCCTTAGCCTCTCCTTCAAATTTTAAGGCTAGAGCACATTCGATGCTACCAAAAATCAACAGTTTGCAGGTTCCCTAGTACTTGGGCTCCAAGTTTACAAACTGTGGATGTAGGCTAACCTTGTTTGGATTTCAAATATTTTTATGGTTTAACTTTACCTAACCTCGCTAAGGCTGTAGCTTGCATTTATTTTCCAAAGTACATCTAGCCATTTATGAAAAACTCTTCTAAATATTTCTCAAAATCTCTTTTAAAAGCATTGTATGCTTGTACATTTGTAAATAAATTTGTATAATATATTTTTCTAACTGGGGTTTGGAGATTTTTATATATATTGGGGTTTTGAGATTTTTGTATATATTGGAGTTTTGGGTATTGGTAAATTCATTTGTGTAGGTGAGATCAACTAAGAAGAGTTGGATTAGAGCTAGATCTAGGCCCTTGAGGGTAAGATCTAGTCTCTAAATTTTTTTGCAGGGCCAACTATTGAAGAAAATTTGCAGAAAATTGCAGATATGAAGCAAATTGATTTTTTGTTGCAAGGGTTTCGAAATTTTCTGGGGCTCGAAGGCCCAACGTCCTCCTCTTAGCCCTGTGTTAGCCCTTCTTCCCTCAGTGTCACCTTTTGAGGCCCCTGCGTCATCCTTTACGGGCTTCCTAAGGCTAGCTGTAAGCCCTAGGGTTCTTGGCCTTCCCTCTAGGCCTTGTCGCAGGCCCTAGAGGGCGTTCCGCTCCCCTTCTGACCCCTTATCCCTCCTCCACTCAACTTTTCCTCTCCTCCCTCGGCCCCCTTTCCGTCTCACCCTCCTCCTCGCTCAACCTTCCATCCTCCTTCTTCGGCCGTCCTTCCCCTCTTCCCCCTCACCCCCCACCCTTTCCTCCAAGCCGCAACCCCCAAGGGCTTGCTGTAGGCCTCCACGACCTCATTTGCCTAGGCCATAGCCCTTGGAGGGCCTATGGCTGCCCCTTGTGGGCCTTTCCCTCTTGTAGTAGGCCTATTAGGCCTCCTTTCCCTTGACCAAGGGCTTATTTGGTCCTTTTCCATAGCCGCAGGCCTATCTAGGCTCTTTTCCCCTCAACTTTAGCACTCTAGGGCTTAGCATTGGCCTCTCTTGGCCCTACTTTTCTCTCTGCCCATCTTCGAAATATTTGGACTGAGTATTGGTGAGTTTTGCAGGGAGAAATTTGCTCAAAGTTGGTGTTTTCAGGTGCGAAGTGCTTTGGAAAATTTTTGGGCAACTTGGGCAAGTGATCTACAAGTCCTTGGGCCTAGGGTTTGCTCTCTAAACCCTTACTTTGTCAATGTTTTGCTACAACTCTCTGAATAATTCATAATAGTGGTAAAATTCATGATTAAATGCCCTAAAAATCATTTCTAAATAGTCTAAGTGCACTAATAATTTCAGAGTAAAAATTTGCTAGTGTTTTGGCTACTTGGGCATTGAATTTTGAGCTTAGATCTACTTGTTAGCTTGCTGAAATATCTCTGCATAACTCGATAGATCAGATCTGATATAATAAAAAAATAACACTTTAAGTGGCATAACATTGATTGATGTGATATCTAGCATATTGTCTTAACACCTAAGTATCTTGGGCATCAATCTGTTGGCAAAGTTGTTTTATCAATTGGTAAGTCATTATGCAACTTATTGGTCATATTCAGTTTTATATGCTTGATAATTTCTTGGTTTATTTGCTGCTGTCCTATCTATCACATAAGTGGCTTTTTCATGATCAAATTTACTCATTGTGGTTTATGTTGTTGAAGTCTAACAATTGCTTGTCTTGTGTTAGATCTAAAATTTGTTAATTTGGCACGAAAACCACTCATACAGGCTACAATCTTTGGGCATCTTATCTCTTAGTAGGCATCAAGTAATAAGATCACTAATATCTTGAGTAATTGTGATTGGCATTATTGTGTTTGGAACATCGCTGAAGAAATTATTGGATAATTGCTAAACACATTAATACGTCTATCTTAAACTCATTGGCATCTTAAATTGTGATTGTGGGTTAAGTATTGCAATCTTGCTATCATTGGAGAAGTTTATCTTTGTGGTGTTTGGTATTGGCACTTGATAATTTGGCACACTCTTGGTGATATGATCGTCTTTTCATTTATTGATAAGTACTCTTTAAGATTAATCATAACTTAAGTACTTAGACCATTAGACAATCTTAATCCAAGGCTCACCCATTTCATTGCATAAGCATTTTAGGCTTAGCTTGCACTAATATTTATCTCCAAGCATAAGCTTGGTTGATAGACTTCTAGGGCCACCCTTTCTCATCTAGCTTGAGGGATTCATCACCTTTTTAGTGGTTAACACAGTGACCATGCAGTCGTAAGAGCCACAGTCTCTACAGTGCCGGAGGCACTGGGTGGTTGGAACATAGGGGGAAGTATCGTTAATCAAACCTCTGCTTGTTTCCTGTTGGCTTCCATCCCACAATCTACTCTAAAGCTGATCACAAAACAGTTAAGAGGGAGGTTCCATTTAGAGTAGGCATCTAATTTAAAATTAACCAAGAGCTTTTCTTCACACCTAGGTCTTAGGATTTTCATAGCATATAGGTTAGTTAATCATTTAAGCAACAGTTGTCCATCCAATTACTTGGTCTTAATTTGTAATAAGCAAGAGTTTTGACTCCATAAGGAACTAGTCTCATTTCTAAATATAATTAAATTCTTAAGTCTTGTCAAATTTAACCAAGTAACTAGCCCACTCAACTGTCTCCCGGACAAGTTGGTTCCCCACTTGTCTTTCATCATCTTGTTTCCATAGGGACTACCCCACATACCCTGTTGTTGGGAGACAACTAGAAAGGAGTGGGTGGGGATTAGAGTGATAACCCTAGCTCTGAGCGGTTGTCGCGGTGCCTGTACAATCTAAGTGAACATTTTTGGTGCCGTTGCCGAGGACAAGTTTCTTGTTGCCAGGGTTAATGACATTTTCCTATGATCATTTTCATTAGCTTGTCAAGTGACACACTTTTTGGCGCCGTTGCTGGAGATAAATTTATTTTGCTGTAAGCGCTTCAACGACATTATTTCTAATCTTTTTCACCATTCATTAGTACGTCAAGCGACACAACATTTTTTTGGCGCTGTTGCCAGGGACAAATTTATCTCATTCTCGACGCTTCAACGACATTTTCCCAATCTTTTACCTTTCGTCATTCTTCATATTTCATCATGTTATCCATTGTTCTCTCACTAATCCTCTCATCTTGTTCATCTCCACCTTTAGCACGTGGACATTTAGGTTAGTTTCCTGTTTGGGTGGCGACTTGTTAATTTTAGATAACAATGGTGTGCTCTATGCTATGCTTTAGCACAATTTACTTCAATGTTCCTTATCAACCCAATGAGAATTTCCAATTATTTCCAGTAGCAATCACATTAACTTAAGCACATTGATAGTAAATGCAGATAAAACATAAAAACATGTGCAGAAGACAAGCCAAGACATGAGGACACAATATTTGGTGGATGCTAGGGAAAAACCCCAATGTGGGGAAAACCCTTTGATCAATCTTCTTATTATTATTCAATAGTTCAGAAAAGAGAGAGAGAGTACAAATATCAAGTTTACTTGCCCAAAACAATCCTGTCAAAATCAACAGTCAATAGTAGTCAACTGCAACTCTAACCAAAAAGTCAACGCTGTTCAAAGTAGCACCAAAATGTCCTCCATGTAGCTCTGTCAACAGCAGATAAATTCGGCCTTCCAATGGAGTCAATGTCAGCGCAAAACAGTTTGGTCAACCCAGTCAAAGGAGAGAGTAAACACTACTGCAATTTCTGTTGTCAAATCAGAAGTCAATGCTGAAGTCAACCCCAGTCAAACTATCCCAAACTCTTCAATATCTGTGCCAATAAATGCGGCCTCCAAAAATCAAATTTCTGCAGTGTGATCCGGATTGTCCACCGTGTTTTGTTCATTGTGTTGACGTTTCAAACCCCAAAGGGGGTCCATCATCAAGACAAATCAGAAAGATAGAAAAAGAATGAGAGATTATTGAGAGAAGGAGACATGAACCTTGATATAAATAGACCAAGAACCCTAAATTTGTCTAAAGGCCGACACTTGATTTCAACATTTTTATTTTAATTAATTATTCAATTATTTTAATTAATTATTCATTGATTATTTTAATTTTTATTTTATAATTAATATGAGTTTAAATTATTTGTATTTAATTAATAAAATTTTTATTACATTTTATTTTGTTTAATATAATTAATATAATTTTTAATATTATTTTGAAATTTATTTATAATTATTATAATTTATTTTTCTTGATTATTTTTATTTGAATAATTCAATTTTATTTTCAATCAGATTAAAAGAGTTAATTCTATTGTATATATCATAATATTAATGTTAATTTTATACTTTATGATTAATTATTAATTAATTAATAATTTAAATTATTTATTGAAACCTAATTTTTATTTAATTAATCTAACTCAATTTAATAACTTAATTACTATTATTAATTAAATTAAATTTAAATTAATATTAAATTTACCTATCGGATTTATTTAATTCAATTTAATATAATTAATTAAATAAATTAAATGTAAATTAATATAATTACTTTAATCCTATTAATTTATTTAACTTAATTAATATACTTAATTAAATTAATTAAATAAATTATTTGATTATTTTATAATTTATGATAAAATTAATTAATTATAAAATTAATATTAAATTAAATTATTTTGAAACCTAACTATTTTTGTTTAAATTACTCTGAGGTCAATTTAATTTAACTTAATTAATATATTATTAAATTAAAATAATTAATATAATACTTTATCTTAATTAATTTAGATTTTAACTTATTAATATAATTAATTAATTAATTAAATTTAATGAAATCTTTGATGTTTAATTTTTGATTTATTTTACTTAATTAATATAATTAATTAATTTAAATTAATTAATTAATTTGTTTTAATTAATTAACCTTACCTTTGAAAGACCTTTTCGATGATCTTATGCTTCCATGCGTCCGGGGGGGTTTATTTGTCTGATGAGGGTAAGCCAATTTCCACCGATTTCACTCCCATTGTCCCTGTTGAGGTTTTGCGGAACTTTCATAATTTCAATGGCCTCTCTGATTTTTCTTTTGTGATAGTTGTCTTCTCTTGCAATCACCTTGGCGTTTTCTAAACACATCTGATGCCTGGTCTTGGACGAGTGCTCTGCGAGGGCTGATGTACGGGATCTCTCATTCTTAATGTCAGCTGTGTGCTCTTTAAGTCTTGTTTTCAGAGATCTGCCTGTTTCCCCAATATAACTCCTGCCACAAGAGCAATCAATCTTGTACACTCCTTTGAGTTGTTGACGATCAATTTTATCCTTAACCGACCTCATCATCTATCTTATCATTCCACAAGTTGTAAATTGGGTGTCTATGTTCTTCTTTTTAAAATTTTTTGCAATCTTATCGGTAGTCCCTTGGATGAATGGAAGGTAAACTTTCCCTTGATTCTCTTTCTTATCTCCAGGGGGATGCTTAGAGAGGGCCCTTTCCTGAGCCCTTCTTATAGCTTTCTTGATACTCCACTCCTTGTATCCAATGTTTTTGAAGACAGAGGTTAAGTGTTCAATTTCATCCTTTAGGTGATCACGGTCAGAAATTGTGAAAGCCCTAACAGCTAGGGTGTTCAAGACGCCAGATTTCTGGGAGGGGTGATGGTAAGAGTCAGCATGAAGATAGCTGTTAGTGTGAGTTTTCTTTCTATAGACCTGGTGACCCAACGTCCCATCCTCCTTTCTACTGATCAGAACGTCTAGAAATGGGATCCTACCATTCTCTTCCAGCTCCATAGTAAATTGGATTTCGGAGGATATAGAATTAAGATGATTGAAGAACCTATCAAGCTCCGCCTTACCATGAGTCAAATTTACGTTGGTGTCATCGACAAATCTTTTCCACCATGCCGGCTTCAAGTGGAATGAGTCAAGGGCTTTCCTCTCAAAGTACTCCATGTATAGGTTGGCAATAATGGGTGAGAGTGGGGAACCCATGGCGACCCCAGAAATTTGTTCATAGTAGTGATCTTGGAAACTGAAAAAAGTGGACCGAAGACAGATTTCTGCCAACCTTGCTGTTTGTGGATCGGTATTCAAACTTATAACATGGACAGCTTCATCAAGTGGAATCTTTGTAAACAAGGATACGACATCAAAGCTTACTAGAATATTATCTTTATCCACCCTTCTATCCTTGATAAGTTCCACAAAATGAGTTGAGTCTTTTATAAAAGAGTCTGTGTTACCAACGAGGGGCTTCAGGAGCTTAGCTACATATTTGGCTAATTCATAGGTAGGGGAACCAATGGTGTTAACAATTGGTCTGAGAGGGACCCCTTCCTTATGGATCTTTGGTAAACCGTAGATTCTGGGAATAACCTCACAGGAGGGAATCAACTTCTTTTTTATTTTATCCTCTAGGTTGGTTTCCATGATGGCCTTCTTGACTTGTCTCATCACCTTAGGAATAGGGTTGGAGTTGACCATTCTATAACTTCCACAACTCAAATGTTCATTCATTTTTCGAATGTAATCTTCTTTGTTTAACACCACGGCTGCTCCACCTTTATCAGCTTTTAGAACAACTATTTTATCATTATTTCTGAGAGATCTTAGGGCCTCACGTCCTTCCTTATTTAGGTTACTCTTCGGGCGTTTAGATTTTAACATGGCTATGGAACATTCCTGTCTCAGTATCTCCCTGTCGTTTGATGAAAGCCCTTGGGTCCCATTCTCAATGTTGCAAATAATGCTTTCAAAAGGAATGTTCTTTGGGGAGACTGCAAATCCCAGTCCCTTGCTCAGAATTTTGATCTCTTCGGGATTAAGAATTATGGATGAGAGGTTCACAACCCTCTTGTCATGCTTGCTTGGAATACTGGGGTTATTATCATTATTAATAATTCCATGGTTTGAGAGAAGCCTGGCTGGAGCCACTGTTGCTGGAGGGACAGCGTAGGGTTCCATGCTATTGTTACCTATTTCCAATGATGAGTCTGCGCTGCTGGGATCCACGCTCCAATTGTTTTTACCCAAAGATTGACTAAACAACGAATTTATCCATTCTTTACCCAATTTAATGTCACAATTCTTCGAATCTGGGCTGTTTATACCCATTTTCATTAATGAACCTGCGCTGCTGGGATAGCTCAAATCGATTTTACTAGTGTTAAATTCTACACCCATTTTAATGTTCCTCTCTTCCGATTCTATGCTGTTGTTAAAGTCTGATGAAACCATACCTACGCTGCTGGTGTTAAAGCCTGATGTAACCAAACTTACGTTGCTGGGATCCATTGATGAATCTGCGCTGGGACCCATTGATGAATCTGAGTTGAGGCCTGTATTAATGTTAACTCCATGGCTGTTGCTTATACCTGCGTTGGTTTTGTTACCCATTCCCACGCTGTCCCTCAATGAAACTGCGTTGGGGACTGAATTTGAGTTGAGGTCATTGCTGTTGCTTATACCTGCGCTGGTCTTGTTACCCATTCCCACGCTGTCCCTAAATGAAACTGCGCTGGGAACTGAATCTGAGTTGAGGCTGCTAACTCCTTTGCTGTTGCTTATACCTGCGCTGGTCAAATCCATGTTACCCACTCCCAGGTTGCTCTTAAATGAATCTGCGTTGATGTTAAGGCCAATTTTATTGTTAATTCTTTTGTTGGTTTTATTGTTAATTCCTTTGATGCTGCGCTGTTTGTTCATCTTAACTGCGCTGATAGAGTTTTCGATTTTGCTGTCAATGTTAACCAGTTTCTCGTTGAAGCTTGTGTTGCTAGAATCCAAGTTGTTCAAACTGCTGGTGGAGGGAGCAGTATGAGAATTTGCTTCTGTGCTGTCTTCATTGAAGGTTCTTCCATCAGAATTAATTAAGTCCAAGTCTCTTTCTAGTTTGGCCAGCTTTCTGGACTGCCTCTCCTTGGCAATCCTACCCTCAACCTGGGCTTTCAAAGCTGCCTTGGCATCAATTAATTTCCATAGGTCAAAGTTAATTACCATAGTAAGCTTGAGATGGGTGGAAAGGGTAGGCGATCGAGCTTGTCTAATGCTGCTCTGGTTCTTTTGATTTCTCCTCTGATTAGTGTTAGACTTAATTTCAAGAAAGCTTTATTATTGAAATGATTAAATAACCTGTGATTAACCTTAGCAATGTAGGAATTTACAGGGTAAGTTCTTCAGATAGAACACCAAAAGGACACCGCTCACAAACAGATCACAGATCAATACACCAGTATTTTGACGTGGTTAAAACCCTCAGAGAGGGAAACAGTTCACGGCCTGCGCCAACGTGGCTACTACAGGCAATTTATTAATAAAAGAATGAAAATTTACATAAGCTTCTCTCATGCACGGTTAACCTACAAATGACCCTCCATGCGCTTTAAATAGAATTCATGGACAATTCGGGTGTCAAGCCACGGATCAAGTGTCAGTAATACTGAGGAGAGAATGAACCGTCGGATCACTACATATCGTGACCGTCGGATTGTTAGTTACAAAATGTACAACGGTAAAGAAACACACTTTACCTAACTCTATACCTAACTCTACACTAGACCAAGTTGAACTTAACTATTTCCTATGTGTCGGAATATCCTAACATCCCCCCTTAAGAACAACTTGGGATAGGATTGAAGGATTTACAAATATGACACAATAGGAGAAGGAAGGAGGCACTAGAGCCTATCCCCCCTTAGTGACAACTTCCTGAACTCCAAACATATATCGAAGTTTAGTGAACTTCGCCTCTGTGAGAGCCTTTGTGAAGATGTCTGCAACCTGATCATCTGTTGAACAATATTGCACTTCAAGAACATGGTTATGAATGAGCTTTCTGATGAAGTGCATGTGTAGTTCAATGTGTTTGCTGCGCTAATGCTGAACTGGATCTTTCAAAGCTGAATGGCACTTTGATTATCACACCAAAGTGTAGTCGGATGCTGCTGCTCAAAGCCAAATTCTGATAGGATCTGACGAAGCCACAAGGCTTCCTTACTAGCTTCCACGGCACCACGATACTCTGCTTCTGCTGACGAAAGAGAAATGGCAGCCTGTTTCTTACAAGCCCATGTAATAGGTCCTGAACCAAGAGTGAAGACATAACCGCAGTAGACTTCCGATCATCAGGGTCACCAGCCCAATCAGAATTAGTGAAACCAACTAATAGAGGAGCTGCTTTGACACTGTAATGAATCCCAAACTGTATTGTACCTCGAACATAACGAAGTATTCTTTTAGCTGCTTTCCAATGACTTTCACGGGGGTTTTGCATAAAACGAGCAACAAGGCCAACAGCAAAGGAAAGGTCAGGACGAGTATGGTTTAAATACAAGAGTTTTCCTACAAGTTGACGGTATAAGGTA
>APFE031089519.1:0-21288 GCA_000404065.3 Pinus taeda | reverse complement strand
CCTTGGCTAAATCACGTGAGAACAAGCTACAATGTGGGCAAACTCATTGGCATACTCAATCCCCTGATTTGTGCAAGATCTGGTGCAAAACTATAGTCACAACTGATAGCAATCTGATTCTCTAACACCTGTCCCTGCTGAACTGAACATGCACTGACATGCAACTGAGTTAACTGATGTATTCATTATTTGTATTATGAGTTAATAACTTGTGAATTAATTAATAACTAATTCACCCAACTCATCTCTAGTCTATTCGCCAGTTAGACTGAATACAACCAGTTTAACAAAGCTAAACTGAACACAACTCCATCAACTGCACCTCCAGTCCACTAAACTCAACTCACTTGAGTTCTAACTGAAGTCATGCATGCAAATATTCAACTAACCCATAAGAACCACGTATTTCCTTCATGCAATTGCATGTGCCACATCCGTAGCTCGAACTGAAGTGCTCCAAGAGAATAAGACAAAGTTTATAGTCCAAATATTATTGTGAGATAATAATATTTGACTTTTCTATTTTTTTGACAGCCAATCTAAAAATAGACTTGATCACTCACACTTTCATCAAAAATAGAAGTCCATCTATTTTCTCAACTTGATCAATCATCCATAAACAACAACCTGCAATCCATAGACATGATCCATATGTCTAAAAATAGACATAGTCTAAAAATAGACTTGTGCCAAAAATAGCCTGCGGGTCCACTTAGTGAAGGCGACTCCTTTCCACTAAGCTCCATCATCTTGTAGCAATCTCAACAAGCATTTCTTGTTGCACACTTTTCAACAATCCTGTCTTCGTGAAACTTGAATTTACATCTTGACAATGCCTTTGTCAAAATGTCAACATCTTGCTTCTCCATGGGAATGTACTCTAACAACATGATCCACCTCAATACATAATCTCGTAGATGATGATATTGGATATCAATGTGCTTGGACCTATCATGAAAACTGGATTTTCAGAGAATTTGATACAAATCTGGTTATCGCAGTAAATCGCTGTCAAGTCCATCTGTGGACCAAACAGACCAACCAGGATCTTCCTCATCTAGATGGCCTCACATGCTGCTTGACTTGCAGCCAAGCACTCTGCCTCTGCTAAACTGAGTGCAACTGATCTCTATTTCCTGTTGTACCACAAAACTGCCATTGACCCAATACTGAAAGTCCCTCCTAATGTGCTTTTCTGATTGGATGGACTCCTTGCCCAATCTTCATTTGTGAAGCCTTGAAGCTTCAATCCCTCTATCTATCTATACCATAATCCGTACTGAGTAGTGCCCATGAGGTATCTCAATACATGCTTTGCTGCCTTCCAATACAACTTGGTAGGCCTAATCATCGCTTGAATCAGCTGGTTAACTGCATGGCATAAATCTAGTTGTGTGTTCACCAAGTACATGAGTTAACCCACAAGTTACCTGTAAACAATAACTTCTACTACCTCTCATGAAGTAACATCCTCCTTCCTGCAGTTACCAGCTAGAGGAGTCTCCATGGGTTTGTTGCTCTCCATGCGGAATCTCCTGAGTATCTCATTGGCATACTTTCCTTAAGACACAAATAATTCCCCATCACCCTGCCATACTTCCATGCCAGAAAGTAATGCATGAGCCCCAAGTCCTTCATCTCAAACTCTCTTGCAAGGTCCTCCTTGCAAGATTTGATCAATTGATCATCACCTCTCAAAATAAAATCATCGACATATAAAACTACGATAAAAAATTTACCTTCCACCTCTATGTGGTACAAGTTCGCATCTGCTCCACTCTTGGTGAAGCCCAACCCAGTGAAGTAGCTATTGATCCTGGTGTACCAAGCACGGGGTGCTTACTTCAGCCCATACAACGCCCTCTTGAGCCGGCACACATGCGACTCACGGTCGAAGGTCTCAAAACCTTCAGGTTACTCTATGTACACCTCTTCCTCAAATGTGCCATTAAGGAAGGATGTTTTTACATCCATTTGATGTATCTTCCAACCCATTTGTGCTGATAGTGACAAAATGGATATGATCGATGAGTACCTTGAAACAAGAGCAAAGGTCTCATCATAGTCAATCCTCTCTACCTTTGAAAATCCACGGGCCATAAATCTAGCCTTATGCTTCTCCACGCTACCATCTGCAGCTTGATTTACCTTATAAATCCAACGAGATCTCACCATGAACTTATCCTCTGGTCTCGGGACCACATCCCAAACACTGTTATAAACTATGGAGTCATACTCCTCCACCATGGAATCAACCCAAATCGGTTGCTGCACTGCTTCCTCAAAGGAAGATGGCTTTGTCACAACACATCTGTTCATAAGAGCCATGTATCCAATGTACCTGTCAGGTGACCTCCTCTGTCTGCATTGTGATGTGGATGCTCCCAAATTCTCTCTAGCATCTGACAACAATCTATCCGCCTCTCTGGTGCGCTTTCTCCCATCTCTAGAAGACTCTGCCTGAGTGGATGTCTCCACTCCCAGATCCTCTGCATGTGGCTGCTCCACATCAATCTGAGGCTCCTCCTCCTTAGGAGCTAAAAGATCCTCAATCGCATGTATCTGAATCTCCCTCTTAAGGGAACATTGCATGGCCTTCTCCTCATCAAATCTGAGATCTCTGCGGACCACTGTCATCCTGCTGGTCGGCAAGTACACCCGATAGTTGTGAGGTGTATTAGCGTACCCCACAAATATCTCCAACTCTGTTGTTGGATCCAACTTCTTCCATGCATATTTTGTCACATGGAAATATACTGATGACCCAAAGATCCTTAAGTTACCAACATTTGGCCTCTTACCCGGATGAGCCTCCTCTGGTGTCTTCATCCCAAGTATCCGATGTGGGATAATGTTCTTAACATAAACCACTATGTTGCATGCCTCAACCCACAAGTGTATTAGGAGACCTTGATCATGCAACATTTCCCTCACTGCCCCTACTATGATTGTGTTCTTCCTCTCGACCACCCCATTCTACTGAGGGTTATGGGGTGCCATCAAATCCCGTTTAATCCCTTCCACTGCACAAAAGTTCTTAAACCTGTTTGAGACATACTCACCACCATTATCACTCCATAGAGATTTAACCTTCTTGCTTGAATCTTTCTACACCAATGCTTTAAACTCACAAAAATTTGTGAAGATTTTATCCTTTTTTCGGCATGAAAAATATCCAACATTTTCGAGAAAAGCCATCAACAAATATAACATAATACTTGTGTTTGGCCGTGGATGCTATCAAGAGTGGTCCACACACATATGAATGGAATCTCTTTAGAATAGCCTCTACTTGAATGTCTCTGTTGTGAAAGGAAGACTTGGTGTATTTACCCAAAGTACACCCGTTGCATGTATCAAATTTCTTTAGTGTACCTTTGGGAAAACTGGTGGAGATTTGTTGCACGATCTTCAAAGCCCCATGATGCAAGTGACCCAATCGCCTGTGCCATAACTCACCAACGTCTCAAATCTGCACCATATCTACTTTTGTGCTCCAATCAATACAATCCTCTACCTCTAGCTTATAGATATTCTTCACCCAAATCCCTATCTTCTTTACTTGACCCGTGGCTGTGTGTCTAAAGAACACTTTTCCTTTCAAGAATATCACATCATAGCCTCTATCCTCATGCATGGAAATGGATACCAAGATCTTCTTTATCCCAGGCACATACATAAAATTCTTCAAGTTGAGTGGAACCCCATGCTCCATATGAAAAGTAACTGTGCCCAATAAATTAGCACTATACCTCCCGTCGTCACCCATCTCGATATGAATCTAGAGATGTTTGTTCTCTAGGTCACTAAATTTTCGCCAGTCATGTGGAATGAAGCTCCACTATCTAAGTACCATACACTTCCCATCATTGATGACACCATGCATGCAATGAGGGAGAAGTCCAATTTGAATTGAGAGGCCAAAGCCTCACCCACTGCACCTCTTGAGGACTTCTTCTTGGACTTCTTGAGTGGACAATTTGTAGCAAAATGGTTGAGATCATGACAATGAAAGCACTTAAATTTCATCATGTATTCCTTCTTACCTCCATGGCAAGAATCCGATTTGGAATGGGAAGCTTTCCCTTTCCCCTTCTTCGCCTTAATTGCTAAGGCACAGTTCCTCCTGCATCAAATCCAACTACAGTCATTCCCAATCTGGCAGCTTCTCCCAACCATTGATAGAGTCCTAATAACTATGCCAACTCTTTGGGAGTCCTAGAAGAGCAAGAATTACCATATCATCCTTGGTAATCGTGATTCCAACATTTCCAAGTTCATCATGACATTGAGTGAACTTGGTCAAGTATTTTGGAATAGTCTTGCCTTTCTCCATTTTGATTTTTCCTAGTTCATCCTTTAGTGCCAATTTCCTTTGATCACTGTTCTTTTCATACAAGTCCGTCAATGATTTCCACATAGCATACAGAGTTTCCTTTCCATGGAGACTCGATACAATGTGGTCTCGAACTCCCTCAAGGATTATCCGCCTCGCCTTCATCACACACTTCTTTCATCTGGTCATAAAATTCTGCAATTTCTGAATAGACTGTTATTACTATAAATTTTGAACAATCTGCAATATTTAAACTGTTTGAAATTCCTACAGTCTCTCAGAATTATGAAATTTTTGTATATTATGAAATTCTTGTAATTCTCGTCATTTTTCCTATAAATCATGAGTAAGTTTTTTTAAATACCCCAAATTTTTCTTTACATTCTCTTTTGGGACAACATTTTCAAGAAACTTGTACTAAGGATGGCTTAAAATCAACTTATTTATCAGTTTTTCCTGTAGACTCAATATCAAATCCTTGCAATAAAGTTATTGAAATATCTTCTGGAAAGACTTTAAATATAAATTCTAAATTGAAACTTTACAACAAGATGAATTGATTATGTCATTGCTAAGAAAATTTCCAAAACTTTTGCTTGGGAATACACTGATATGCTAGGAATACATCTTGATACATGCACACATCATATTTACATTCAAGAAAATGTTAGACTTGTTAGACAACCACAAAGAAGATTGAAACCTGCATTGAAGGAAATTTTCAAAAAGGTACTCCAAAATTATTAGATGTATATTTTTTCTACCCTATATCTCACAACCATTGGGTCTCACCCTTCGTTGTTGTTCCTAAAAAGAACACTAAATGGAGGGTATGCATAGACTACAAGGAACTTAATAAGGCCACTCTAAAAGATCATTTTCCTTTACCTTTCATGGATCAAGTCCTAGATAAATTGGGTGGAAAGAGATATTCTTCTTTCCTTGATGGTTTCAGTGGGTATAATCATATAAGAATAGAATTGGAAGACCAAGATAAAACAACCTTTACTTGCCCATGGGGAACCTATGCTTATAAAGTACTACCTTTTGGACTTTGTAATGCGCCTACTACATTTCCAAGGGCGATATTGGCTATTTTTGCTAATTTAATTCATGATTGTGTGGAGGTATATATGGATGATTTCACTATTTACAAAAACATTTTTTAGGACCCTTGGTAACCTAGAAAAAATCCAACAGTTAAATAAAAATGTTTTTTAATGTTTAATGAAGGAGTTGTCCTTAGACATCATGTCTCTTTCCTGGGTATTAAGGTAGATCCACATAAGGTTGAAGTAATTGTTAACATGCAAATTCCATCTTCTCAAACAGATGTAAGACGCCTTTTGGGATATGCGGGGTATTATAGGCGTTTTATCAAAAAAATTCAAAAAATGCCTCGCCATTGTTTAAACTTGTTGCAAAGGATATTGAGTTTTATTGGAATGATGATTTCCAAATTTATTTTGATGTGCTTAAAGAAAAACTTTCTATGACTCTTATGTTAAGAGGACCTGATTGGACATTACCTTTCCATATATCTACAAATGCTTCTGATTTAGCCATAGGATTGATTTTAGGGAAAAAAGAACAACAAAGAACACACACCATTTACTATATTAGTAAAAAATTGACTTTGGCTGAAACTAATTACACTCTTACAAAAAAGGAATCTTTGGAAGTTGTTTATGCAGTTAACAAGTTCATCATTACATTATGGGTTATGAAGTCTTTGTGCATAATGACCATTCTGTTAATCGATACCTAATGAAAAAACCAATAACAAATGACAAAATTACATTATGGTTGCTATTATTACATGAATTTAACATCATAGTGCTAGACAGGCCAGGAAGAGAAAATTAGGTAGTAGATTTCCTCTCTCGAATCAATAATTTTGGTGAGACCATTCCTATAGTAGATAGCTTTCTAGATGAAAAATTATTTGTAGTTTATGTTATAACACCTTGGTTTGTTGACATTGCCAATTATTTGTCTACATGAAAATTTCTACCATGCTTTTCATTAAAATAAAAGCAGAAAGTGATCAGATAAAGTGTTAGATACTCCTGGGTTCAATGAGATATTTTCTAATCAGGTCCTGCAGATATAACCATCCGTAGATGTTTTAGAGAAGATGATATGTTGGATATATTGAAATCATGTCATGATGAGCCATGTGGTGGACAATTTTAAGTTAAAAGGACAACCAATAAAATTCTCCAGCTAGGATACTATTGGCCAAGTCTTTTTATAGATGCTAGAAAGTATGTGAAAAGCTATGACAATTGCCAAGAATGGGTCGTATAGTTGCAGCTGATGAAATGCCTCTTCATCCACAAGTTCTTGTGGAACCTTTCGAGAAATGGGCCTTAGACCTTTTGGGATCCATTAATCCATCATCAAAGAAGAAGAGATGCATATTAGTTTTGTACAGATTATGTGACTAAGTGGGCAGAGGCAAAAGCTTTAGTAAAGGCTAATGAACAATCAATAGTGGATTTTATGTTTGAAGATATTTTTGTTCGTTTTGGGGTACCTAGAGAGATAGTTATTAATCAAGGGGCCCAATTTACATCAAATCTAGTTGAGTCAATTATGAAGGAATATAAAATTAAACACCAGAAGTCAATTCCTTGGCCAATGGCCAAGTGGAATCTACTAATAAGGTTTTGGAAGGCATCTTAACAAAGACTGCTTGGCTTCATCGAACATATTGGGTAGAAAGGATTCCTGAGGCCTTATGGGCATATAGAACAACATGGAAGTGTAAAACCAATCATACCCCATACGAATTGGTTTATGGAAAACAAGTACTTTTTCCCATTGAATTTCAAGTTAAATTTTTTAAAATTGCAGCAAAATTGGGATTAAACCGATCTAAAGCTCAACAACAAAGGTTCCTACAATGAAATGAATTAGATGAGATGTGATAAGATGCACTACATAAAACTACTCTTATACAACAACAGAGAGCTAAATGGCTTGACAAATTTATAAATAAGAAAGAATTCAAAGTTGGAGATTGGGCCCTATTGTTTGACTCAAGATTTAAAGAATTCAAGAGTAAGTTTACTACTAATTGGTTGGACCCTTTGAAATTCAAACTTTGTTTGATAATGGTGTTGTCGAAATAAAAACAATTGATGGGTCAAACATTTCATTTATAGTTAATGGCCATAGGCTAAAGCTGTATCATCAACCTGTTTCTAGAGATGATTTTGTTTCAAATTTTCAGCATCTAGAGATGGATATTATGGATAAAGGGTGTAATTCCCCTCATCCACTTTCATCCTGAAATTACATTTTTGAAATAATGGGCTAACTCTGTTCCTTCTTGTGCTCATTAAGCAATGTGAAGGACATCTATCAATTTTAGGTTTATTCCTTTATCTAGTTTTGATATATTAATAACAAGAAAGGAACCCCCTTAGAGTTTTCTTTAAGTTTTCCAGACTCTATAAAAATGAAAATACCGATGAGCATAAATAATCTTGGGCTTGAGAAAAATCCACACGATAGTAACTGATTTTTCTTTAAGTTTTTTAAACGCTTTAATATTGAAAATACCGGTGAGCATTAACTGTCTTGGGCTTGATAAAAATCCACAGGATAGTGTCCTAAATATGTAAATAGTGTGGTTTGATAATAAGTCGCAACTACTCAGAAATGCCTCCTGCTTTTAGAAACATTGTGACTATTGTTTCCTGTAATTTCAGAATTAAAACAAACTTTTCTATACATTCCTGTAGTTACATGCATTTCTAAAAATATAAATTCCTGTAAAATCATAATCAGAAAAGTTTCTTGTAAAAACCCTTTAATTACAGGAATCTTTGAGCTTAAATATTTTCAGTTATTTATTGGAAGAGAGTTTAGTTTTAATAACTAGTTAACCCTATCATAGAGTTGTATCAAAGAAAATTTACATCGGTATCAGTTATGAAAATTTTGAGTAGTATTAGCAAGGTAAACTTTCCTTTCCAGATTATGTAATTGAAAAATGATTTCTAGAAATAAAGTTCAGATTCCTATAATTGAAAAATGATTTCAAGAAATAATGTTCATATTCCTACAAATTAAGAAGTGATTTCCTATAAAATCAACTTCAACAGAGAGAAGACAATTACATCAAGAAATCCTCTATTCCATCACGACAACAACAGTTTGGGTACCAACAAAATCATATGCAGTACTCCTCAGCAAGGTAATGAAGAAGAAATAATTAATTTATAATTATTTATTAAATTGAGAAGAGTTTAGAAGCAACTGCTTATATTTTTTAAAATACATCCTACACTACTTTCCATAATTTAACATTATTACCATAACTCATACCCATGTGTGCAATTGTTGCTATCGTGACCACCCATCCTTTGTGAAACCATTATTTTTTAATGTCTACTAGGCATTATGAAATCATAAATGGTGTCAACCTATTCCTCGGCATGTTAATTTTTTTTATTGCTAATGATTATAAAAATGATATTTGTACTTTTAGTTACAAATATCACTTTCACTCGAAATAAAATCATCCTCGTTCTACATTTTATAACCAATAACCATTTCAAATTTTGAAAATCTCATAAGCTCAACATTGTAACTCTATCTCATACCATGCATACCTGAATTAAGTTTAAGCCTTAAGACCTAAAGACAAAGATCAAGAATGGAGACCACAAGGGTGGTACATACTGAACCTTATGGCATTTCCATTATGGAACCATTTCTAGCCCGTCGGATATATTTCCATAGAGTTGGATTACTCTCATTTTTCGAAAGATTTCAAGGGCATAATGTTTCAATTACAAAGCAATTTGATAACATGTTCAATGGAGAAACTGCTAAAGTCGGTGACCTCACATTCATAGTTTCAGAGGAAACCATTGAGGGTTACAAGGATAGCACAAAGTGGTGAAAAGTGGTTTAAAGGGAAAATGATAAAGAAGGGAGCATGCACGAAGTTTCTGAGGAAAACAATCACAAATATTGACTAGACTAAAGGTGTGCAAAGGCAGTGGCTAAAGGACCCATGGGCCGACATAACGTATTTCTTGCAGTAATATGTTACCTGTGAAAGAAGGTACAAAATCATTTTCCTTCATCATATACGCATGTTGGAACATGTTAAAAATCATACAAAAGGGATAAATTTTCCATATTTCCTATATAAATTTTACTGAAGATGTCAGTCATGGTTCAAAAATTCCAAGGAAATAAGGAAAGATGTCTCTATCATCACAAGTTAATTAAATTACTTGTGTTAGATAAACTAGTTAGATTAAATCAAACATGGGGTGGATTTTTACAAAATAACCAACTTAGAATTGAAGAGGTGGGGCCTCCTATAATGAAATGAACCCAAACCATGATGAGAGACACATTGAAGGGAATATGCCAGAGGAATCGGAAAATCTGAGTCCTTAGTTGCAGGAAAATTTGGAACCTCGAGGCCATAAGCAAATTGAAGAAGATAGGGAAGAACTTCATATACAAGAAAAATAGGGAGAAAAGGGTTTACATGAAAAACAAAAGGAACAAGAATCCCCACCGTCCCTAGAGGTTATTAGTTCCTCCTCTACTGGCAAGAGGGAGAGAATTGGTTCTAGCAGAGCACCAACAATTGGTATTAGGCTTACTAGAGGAAATATGCAATTATTGAGAGATGCATATGGAGAAGAGTATAGCCCCTGTAAATTACAAGGAATTCATGAAAAACCTAAAACTAAGGCCCAAATTCTATTTGAGGAATCCCTTATAGAAGTACAGGTTGAACAACAAAAAGAGCAAGAAACACAAACTAGAGAAGATTATACTGAGGAAGTATACATAGAGATGAATCAATCACTTCAACATGAACAAGAAGTATATACAGAGTAGGGTCAACCACTCTAACATGAACATGGAGAAGGTGAAGAACATTCATCAAAGGAGATTCAAGAATAAGGAAACCCTGAAAATCAATAGTTAAACATTGTGTTGCTTAAATTAAGGAAAAAGAATAAGACTATTAAAAAGTTGAAACAAAATTTAGATAAAGAAGAGATGGTTAATGAAATGATAAAATTAGAAAATGAAATGTTGAAAGACAGAGCTTATAAGAACAAAGAGAACACAAAGCCCTCAAGAGGAAATACATAGATATTTATGAGGAAAATCTCCACAATATTCAAATAAACAAAAGATTAATGGTAAGGATCAAGGGATTAAAAATAAAACTAAAAGATATAATGTACAGAGCTGAGCCTTCCAATATTAGTCTCAACCATCTTATTCAAGCAGTTGGAGTAGTGCAAGATAGTAGAGAGGTGAATTTTTTATTAGAAGGCTAGTGAAACCTAATTTTTGACTGATTTTGCGGATTTGAAAAGAGGACCTCCATTTTGTTTCATAAGGGTCATGCAAAAAGATAAGTCTGGGGGAAAATTTGGGCTTAAAATTAATATTTATGACCACCCAATTTTTGACATTATCCCCTTCATTTGAACCTCCATTTCATATCACTTTAACAGTTTTGTTAAAGAAATGGTGTTTAAAGGAGGAAGTTGAAGGTAAAATCACTTGTAGAATTGTTCTTTTCTTTTTAATTTTTAAATGTTTATAAAAATGTTATTCTTGTTACTAATAAAGTTGAAAGGTCCAAACTTGTCCACGTAAGAATTTAGCCACCATAATGCTCCACGTTAGCAAGATAAATTATGACACTTGGAGGCTGATCTCTATCTATTCATTCTAGAAGTCAAAGGCAAGGTGTACTAAATCAACATGTTATGCAAAATATATTGGGAGCTGCCATAATCTTCTCTAACGAGCTAAGGATAAGTTATTGGAATTCAATAAACATAATACACATTATGGGATTGAGGGCAATTACCTTTATGTTGTATTAGTCTACTTTTAGTATGAAAACGTTGAATTGATCCTGAATTTGGGCAACTCAGTTAAGCGGTAATATTTTGTATAAAAGTAGATAGATGAAACATATATAGTTTGGAGAGAAAGATAGTTTTTAGACATACATGCTCTTTTGTAGCGTACCTTTGGGTTTTTTAGTAATATAAGAAGGATTTATGTGAGTTATTATATAATTTTGCAGTAGCCTTTCGTAGCTTTAATAGTAAAACAGACCAGGAGGGTCCCTTGGTACATGCTACTTATGTTTTATTATATGATCTCTTAAGTTTTTATATGGCTAGATTGATTTTTTTTCATAATCCTATGATGTATATAAGAAATGGGTGTGCTCTGTTTTTCTTGTAATTGCTTAAAATTCCTGTAACTACGCGTTAAAATTGCATGCAGTGATCATATAATCACACATGAATCCCCATAATTATGTGCTAGTATCTCCTGTAGGGATCCTATAATCACACAATAATTCCTATAATTGTGTATCAGAACTTCTTGTAGTGATCCTGTAATCACACATGAATTTGTGCAATAACTACTAGATTTCTTGTAGCGATATTGTAATCATACACGACTCTACAAAAATTCTGTAAATGAATAATTTGTTTTCCTGAATAACTTTATTAGGTAGATTTCTTTACTTTTTATCTAAAGTACTAATATTTCAAACCAATAGTACAATTAGATTTCTATCATGCTTAAAAATAATAGTTAGGAGAGTAATTTAGTTTGCATTTTAGAATAAAAGAATTGTTATTTTCTTTGAATGGACTTTTGCTTACACCGCACATAACACTAATTCTATTTAAATCCATTTTCAATACAATCTTAGTTGATTTTGACCAACGATTAATTCAAATAACGTATCTAGTGAGGAACTGTGACGTGTCTCGCTAAATCTGTAAACTTTAATACAACAAATCAATTTTGAATTTAAGAACCTAAAAATCAATGTATTTTGAATCAACTTTTGGACCTAGCTCTACATTCTTTATGAGTACTTTTGCATAGGAAAGTGGTAAGAACTAGTTCACACATATTGTCTTTCACCTCGAAGTTTACCTACATAGATTGAAAAAATAAGTGTTAATTCATTTATCCCACTTTATGACTTGACAAGGATGTCAAGATACTTAAGAAATCTCTCGAGATCGACAATAGACACAAATAACAATTTTTACACAAGGGAAAGATTTAGAAAAAACCTAATCAATGGGACAAAGTAAAGAGCCCCTAGTAGAACATTTCCACACTCCTAGTAGTTTGAAAATATTATAATATGGGGGGGGGGGGGATTAGTCAATTCCCTATCCCATAAATGAAGTAGTAGATATAGAGTCAATCACTTATGATTATTGGAGGCAATCAATTTTCAAGAGGACATAGTAGAAGTGAAAAATTAATGTAGAAGGTGGTGTAATTTTCACCTGAGGAGAACATGTTTGATGCAAAGAGGGAATATATGAGTGAGCTCATATATATCGTAGTATCCATCTCACATACTTCTCTTGAAAAATATAGACTAGAGGAGAAAGAGATATATGATATTTGAAAATAATTGACATCATTGAAGCATCGAGTTCATTGCTATATAGGTTCCATAGAAATTGTCTCCAATTTTTTGGGAGATTTATCAGAAGAACATGCCAAGCAAGAGTAAGCAAAGGACACATTTTTCCAACGGTCATTGATTTCTAGTATGAGAAACTATGGTTTTCATTGGCACATAATGGAGTTATTCAAAGGAGCAAAAAAAACATGAAAACCCTAACCCAAGTTGATTTCATCAAGGAGAAGCAAAAAGCTTGAGGTGAGAAGGATCATGGTATTTGGGTGTTGGAAAATGATAACCTAACAATTATGTAGCCTACAACACAATATTGGAAAAATATGGCTAATGAGTTGAGAACTCAGATGGAGGAAGAGTGGTGCTCATGTCACAAAACATGGGAGAGAACCAATTAGACCATGACTGACCTCCAACTACCAACTTTTGCATCACCACAGGGGTTTTGGATAATGGAAGAACTGATGGAAAAATTATAGCAAATTGTTTAAAACCATAAAACCATAAGTAGGGGGATAATCATTGTTGAACAAGACCACATTCATTGGTTTTCAATCGTCGAAGTGAAAACAATTGAAAATCTAGAGTAGCACCTAAAATAGAAAAGTACTCTCAACACTACAAAGAAAATGAAGAAATTAATAATATCCCAATTGATAAGCACAATATTATATATAGTCATGTGTGTGATGAGTTGTTCTCACAATATCCCACCTATGATAGTAAGGATGCAAACCTTGAGACACCCATATCACATGAGTAACCTTGAATTGCACATTTTATTTAGTTCTTTTCAATGTTTTTTATTTGTTTGTTAAGTGATGTGAGTCCTAAGATGACTGGAATGTCTAACCTGTGGCTTGAGTAGCTGTGACCCAGGGGCATTTGAGCCATCAAAATCACACAATAATTGCACCCGACCTGGGCTGTAACAACCCTTAGCATGGATGGATTTTTTCCCATGGACTTTCGAACCAGTGACCTTCTCACCACAGAGAGCCTTAACATAACACCCTGTCACTGTCTATTCTACGCCCCTTGGGCTTATTTTCAACATTATATTATGTTGAGTTTGGTATTTTTAGTCATTCTAAGTCTGATAAATAGAGGCACCAATCTCTTGTAAAAGGGTCTTTTGGTAAGATAGCAAATACTGGACTATTGCAGTTAAAATGATTTTTAAGTTTAATTCATAAGTTCTTCAAGAGACAAGGTGATTGATTGAGTTTATGTGCAAGTCTCTTGTATAATGGATTTTTATGCTAACAACTCGATATGTCAGGTGATTTTAATAAGGATTTCTAACATAGTTAAGATTATTCTTTATGCATGTATGAATTCTAAAATTTCCAATAAATAAATGTTGGTAACAATACCTGAGATATTATAAAATTATTCTGTGTATTTCGAGTTTTTAAGCCCCAAACAAGCTCCATGTTATCCCTAAAGTGCCTTATTAAGCCCTTGATATTGAGTGATTACATTTATATTGTTATATTTTCATGAAGGCCAAAACCTTTCATTATAATTGTACCCATTTTATCCTATATAGAGTAAGGAGAGCTAATCTTAGGATCATCAAATCTTGTCTTATACATTATATGCATTGTAAAAATATGTCCCCCCCTTGAAGTGTACTATAATTATTGTATTCTTATCATTTTTAAGGTGCATGGTTCATAACATTTGGCATGAGAGCATATACACTTAGGGTTTTGTTGCTTGAAACAAGTCATTGTGGAATTTTCGCTATAATTTTTTTTTGGGAAGATTCAAACCATGGAATCTCGAGACAATTGAGGAGATATCTCAAAGTATATCTATCCAAAATTAAAATTATGTCTCTCTATACTTTTGTATATACACCCTATGGAAGTTAGGTCTTGTGAATGGTCTTGAAATTAGTTGTAAATGAGTGAACATGGCATTTTCGCTATAACGTTTTTCCTAGGACACTTCAAAGTGTGAAATTTTAGAGAGACTAAGGAGATATATTAGGGTACAATTAGTAAACATTTTGGATTTTGTTTCACTACAATTTTGGAGATATACCTTGTGAAAAATAAGGTTTGTATATAGTCCTAAAATCGATTTCAAATCATTGATCTTGGAATTTTTACAATTACTTTCTCCTAGGGAAGCTTTGGGCTATGAAATTTTTAGGGATCTAAGGAGACATACTGAGGTACATTAGGTGAAATTTCATAATCATATTTAAAAATTGGACCAATGGCATATTATACAAGTTTTGTCTTGGGAAACGAGTCGCACATACACCCTAGCACATACTCCTCTACGTTGAGGACATCCTCGAAGAGCAGGAGATTTTTTTTCTATTCTCTATTGGCTGTCTTGCATTTCTAATAAGTTGTTGAATAGTGGGCATTCTAGTTGTATTGTATGTGGAATCAACTGGTTAATGCAAAAAATTAGCAAATTTTGTGAAAGTTACCATAACTTTGACTTGGCACATCAAACTTTGGCCAAACCCATGGAATTGTAGACAAGAAATACTAAAGTACTCCATGCTGAAATTTTAGATTCTTGAGGGTTCAAATCTCAGGAGATATATCGAGACTAAGACCAACCATCTAGATAGTATGAATTATGGTTTTGAAAGGTGCATAATTTACAATTAGTATAACTTTTAATTAGAAGATGTATTTTTGGTGATTCAAAATAGTGATAAAGAGGGAAATTAGAAGAATTATTAATTAGTCACATGGCTCCTAAGGGTGCTTCAGAAGTTACTTCATCGCTTAACCCTCTAGAAAGTTCATTGATAACTCATGAAGAAATAAAAGATGTTCAATACTAGGTATCCAAGTTGGAAGGCCAATTGTCATAGATGTAACGATCAACAAAAAAATGTGGAACAAAATATGGAGGAAAACAAGGAAGAAATACAAAATCCACGAAATAAATACAAATATACCTCAATGAAGAAATATAAAAATCCACAAATTCCATAGAAAATCTTATCTTAGAGAGGCTTCCTAAAGGAGATATGGAGAACAAGGAAACCATGAAAATAAGAAGAACAATTGTGTTGATGGGGAGTATTTTATCCCAATTGGGGAGCACAAATATTGAATCACAAAATCATAATCATAAATTTTCACACCAAGATCCATATCATCAGGGCTTCAAGTTGACACCAAGGAACTATTTCATTCCAAATATTGGTATGAGGAAGTTTGATGATACTGATCTTAAAAACATGGATATTCCAAATGGAGTAGTACATTTATATACACCCAGTGGAGACCTTAACAAAAGGTAAACATTGCATGCATTTTCTTAGAACAAGATCAACTTGCATGGTATCAATAACTTTTTGAAAGGAAAATGGATTCTCTTTTATCTTGGTCCATTTTTATAGATGAATTGATAACACATTATGGAGATAATGGTTTGTAGATTTCTGTGGTGTGGTTTTTTAGAAACTGAATTCAGATATTCCACATTATGGAGATATTAGGAGAAATACATTATTTAATCAATTGGAAAATATTCAACAATTAGGTCTAGTTAGAGAACACATTCAACAACTCCAAAAGTTGAGTCTCAAGGTAAAATATTTTAGAGGATAATTTCTTAGACCTTTTTATGGAAACTTTAAATGAAAGCAACCAATCTGAGGCATGCCTATTTAATCCTAAATCCCTAGAGCATGTTTTCAATCTAGCAACGAAAGTTGAATGTAAAAATTTGGATACTAGAAGAGTGGTCACTAACAACTATAGATAAAGTCATGCTCCCTATCCCAACCTCACTCAACTAACAAGGTTGACACCTCAACAAAATGTTGTAAAAATTAGATAAATAGTAAAATAACTATAGACACACAAATAAATAGAAATCATATGAAATTCAAAAGAGACAAAATTTATGTGGTTCACCCAATATGAGCTATGTCCACTAAGACATGGCCATGCCTTTTATTAAGTCATTTGCAAACTCTTCAGCCTTTTTACAATCTCCTCCTTTTTATAATCCCCCACAATGGCCCAAAGGAAATTTACAATGGAGTCACCATTAATTTAAATAGGCCACATAACATAAGAACACACGTGAAAAACCATGGGTTACCAAAACCTTGAGCCAATAAACTGCTAATGGTAAATTGACTCTATGAACGAGTCAGGTTTACCTTAACTACCCTAAAAATCCCTCCTTAAATTTGTCTTTGGGTCATTAACTTGGTTTGATCCAAAAATGGATCCTAGATAAACCTCTAAGTCTAAAAGACTTCATATAAGAGGTAGAAGGTGCCAAATGGCACAAATCCTTTGTAAATCAGAGGAAAATGAAAATCGCAGGCTACTCCTAGAAATAGCCTCATTGCAGAAATCTCTTCATTCTGAATCCAACGCAACTTAAATGGGTGAAAACGGATTCTGGATGAAGGAGTTATTGTAAAATGAAAATTGCCCAATGTCCTTAGAAAAGGAGGTAATTTCATTAAATTTTGAACTATATTGAAAATTTTGATTTTTAGTATAAGCTCACGGGCCAACACATAGTTGACACATGGCAGGCCAGGATTAGGCCACGTGGCCCTGTTTGATTGGTCAAAGAGGAAATATCGCATCGTAAATGTGCAAAAGGGAAGGACTTAACCATAGGGCTTAAAGCATTGCGATATGCGATTACCGCTTTATTGCATCGCAAAAAGCCAAAGGGAGGACTTAACAAAAGGCCGAGGCCAATGCGACATGCAATCATTGATGGGTCGGATCGGAGGCAGGAAGAGTATATGAGGCAAAGGTTCCGGGCTGAGCGATATGCCGACACCGATATCGGCGGATCGCAATCAACACATGACAATGGAGCAGGGCCACATCTATATATATACGGGCGATTCGATGGACCGGACCCGATAACATCATAAACCATATTGTATGGATCGTGAGATCGGTCAAACACCATTTTTCAATGTATTTACGCATATTTCGTTATTTAACGAAATACAAAGGGACAGAGCCATTGCGATAAGTGACAACAACCAATAGGCAGACCCGATGGGAGAATAGGGCGCAGTTATGAAAGTTTGAAGTTCGATACATTGAGTTTTGGCGGATTTTCTCCGTTAAAATACATTTTCACTGTGTAAACCAAGCGCGGCTATTTCAGGAGCTGCAGAGGCCCGAGGCACTCTTACGTTACAGAAATGGTGGCCACCTCCCCTTTTGGTGTTAAGCAATGATTGTATAACACATGGAAGAGGGATTCAAAGCGGACAGAGGCTGGGGAGACCAAGAGACAAGAATTTGTAACCAACAGACAATGCCGATTTGGCTTGTAAGCCATGAATGTCAAAGAATGTGGGCGGCTGAGTTATTGATGGTGGCCGAGTTGTTGTTTGTTGCTGAAGCCGAGCACAAATAGGCAACGCTGAGACAACAACACAGAAGCAAAAGAGCAGCCTACGGGGTCACTTGGAAGCCAAGTGAAAAGCCAAGAGGACTATTTTTATGATAGAATGCAGAAAGAAGCCAGAGCGAAGAGCCAAAGAGCCAAAGAGCCAGAGCCAAATAGCCAGAGCCAGAGCCAAGAGCCAGAACCAGAGCCAAAGAGCTAGAGTAAGAGCCAAGAGCCAGAACTAAGAGCCAAAACTAAGAGCCAAAGCAGCTAGAGCCAAGAGCCAGGGAGTTAAATGGTGTCTGAACCCATTGTTTTTATGCAAAGCAGCAGGAGTTGGGCCAAGAACTTGCAAAAGATACTTACACCATAACCCCAGAGAGCCTAGTTGAGTTGACTACAGCTCACGGAGATGTAGCCCAAGAGTTGTGTGTTCACTCCTAATTAATTTGATGTCTTACGTGTTTGTTTTTACTGCTGCTTTATTTAATGTTATATGCATTTATATATCAGTTTCAGCACCGTAACTTACAACACATAATCAATTTAAAACAAATACAAGCATACACCAATATTTTCCAGCATTTCTTAATTTCGCATTGGTTAATCATTAAAGACTTGGGAATATTCAAGCTTTGGAAGTGGGAGAGGTTCTTGTAAGCTAGACAAGAAGCCTAAGAGCCCCATTTTCAGATCAGGTGCTATCGGAGCTTAAGATTGATTAACCACACCTTTAAGAAGGTTATATGAGAATGCTTGATTGACAGAGCAAAGACTGCTTGTCTGAAAGGTGTTTGAACAACAAGAGGCTAATTGTATGCTTGTTTGCAAACTAACTATTTGCTGAGATTGCAAAGGTGAAGGGAAAGCCATTGAAAGCTCAGTCCAGGAAGGACAAGAAGGAGAAGGTATGAAGGCATTCTTCTTATCCCAAAGGACCTCAAGGCAGTCCAAAGCACAAGAGGTTTGTTGCAAGAGGTTGCTTAAATGAGCTCTTTATTTATCTTGTTGAAGTTTTTTTGTTCATTGGCATAATGACAACTTCTACAAGTGGGTCCTCAAATTCTGCTCTCTTCACGAGACTCTTTGATGAAGACATGAAGCAGGAATTGTCCACAATGATGGATATGGTGAGAGAAATGTATGAGGATGGAAGGAAGAGCAACATGCTTAGAAAGTAGCTGAATTCCATGAAGGAAGAGAAGCAGTGGCTTGCTGACAAATTGCAAGAAATGGAGAGGCAACTTCATATTGAAAATATGAACCTAAAGAGGATGCATGAGTTGGAAACACAACTCTTTGTTGCCCAAGAAGCCCTAGCCAAGTATCAGCTTGAATAAGAGGTAAACCATTCCAGTTTGTCTTCAAATTCCTCTGAGAATGCTTATATTGGTTCTTTTGAAAAACATACTAAAGGCATAGGTTCTAAGCTAATGTCCAAGATGGGCTATGAAGGAAAGGGCTTGGGAAAGCATGCACAAGGTATTGTTGAACCGATAATGGTTGAGGAAAGGCCTAAGTATTTGGGTCTTGGCTATGGATAGTCTTATGGAGAGAATTCTAAAGCTACCATGAAATCCATTGAAACATTCCCAAGAAGGAGTTTCATTTCATGTCCTCTACCTCAGAAGTGTGAAGGTTGTATCCAAGAGGAATACAATAGCTTGAAACATCAATTGCAGGATGCAGGTGTTTAGAAGCACACGCTTGAACCAGAGAGTTGGGGAGACTCTAATAGCCTTGAAGAGTTTGATGGTGTTCCAAAGGGAGCCACTCCTCCATTTGCTTCACCTCCTCATGAAGGCAATAAAGGTCAAAGAGGCAGGTATAAATTTGGTTCTAATTATATTCCTTTTGATTTTTCAAAGCATGATCAATTTCCACATAAATATGGGGAAAGAGTTGCATGTTCCTTTTGTGGTTTGGATAACCATGATGTTTCTAGATGTTGGAAGAGAATGGCCGCATACAGGAAGCAAAAGAAGGAAAAGAAGCAAGCAGCGAAAGGTCCATTGGACAAGGTAAATCATGCTATCAAGAGGATGCACATGCAGTGCACTTATTCCCATAAGCAAGGACATCTTGATGCAAAGTGTTGGACAATGAATCCAACAATACTTCCACCAAAGCTAAAGAAAGTGGAAAGAGAAGGTGGCAGAAATGGAAGTGAAGATTCCATGAATGATGTGTCTCAAAATGATTCACGTGTTGATGCTGATGTGTAGGCAAGGGTAATACCTTTGAAAGGGATTGGTAAGGAACGATTAGAGTTCTTATCTGATTGAGATTTCATGTCTAAAATGCATCTACATTATATTTCATTTCAACTTCGAAAGTACAATGTGCTTAAGTGAAAGTTGAAGGATGAAATGCATGCATGAGCATGAGATGCATGAACATAGGGATGTTGATGATTTCCTTGTTTATGAACATGTATGTGTAATTAACTTGCAGGGTTTATTGCTTTGACATGCATGTGATGCCATGTTTACTTGAAAGAAGTTGTTATGAAACCAGCTCACAAAAAAATAGAAAAGATAGTTGAACGCCTTAGATTTTTGCCTCTTTGAGGGGGCAAACTCCTTTACATTACACAAAAGAACAATTCTTGGATGATTCAAATGAAAAAACCTCCTTTCTATATATAGGAGTCTAAGGGTCACAATATAACCAAGCCGACCTAACAATAATAATATAAAGGCACAAAAATAACAATAGAGGGATTCTATGGGGCACAATAATAACAATATGGGGGCAATAGGGGGACAACAATATTAATAAGGGATACAACTACAATATTAATGGGGGCATCACTAATATTATAGGGACCTAACATGCCCCTCTCCTTCAAAAAAGTGTAGTCCTCAACGCTTGAGTAGTTATGGATGCTTCTGTATAAAATTCTCATCCTCCCATGTTGAATCTTCAGCGGATAAGTTCTTCCACTTGATGAGATACTCTGAAATGGATCGATTTTGTAGTTGTCGAGTTCTTATTTCTATGATTGCTTTCGGTTCCAATATAATTTTTCCTTCCTCATCAAGTTCTGGCAATATTGTTTGAACTGGGAGCTTGTCACTTATAACCTTCTTTAAACATGAAACATGGAAAA
>APFE031089516.1:221568-248562 GCA_000404065.3 Pinus taeda | reverse complement strand
AAGTTGTACAAGTTGATCGCGAAGCTAGCAGATAGCAAAGAAAGGTGTAAACTAGAAAAACCTATTGTGTGGACTCCATAATTGGTATGCAAACATGAAGCATCGGATGATAAGATCACATGCGCTGTTGATCACTAGCTGGATTGAATCATAGTAGGATTCATCACTGAATTCATGGTAGATACTTCAGTCAGCTATAGCGAAGCAAAACGACACTTCCTTAATGGACCGCGAGCTAAGTACATTAAATCTTTGAACACTTGGATTAAAATGCTACTGTGCGAAAAGTGGGTTGTGTGAATAAATTGATGTTTGGGGCTATGTAGAGTGGGAGAATATACAAAAATGAAGGTAGCATAGAACTAGAAACTAGCCCCTCGATATCACCTCCATGAGGGGGTGAAGAAGAGCTTGCAAAGGTTTTACCAAGAAGTGCGATCGATATGATAAGGAAAATAATTCCACGCATACCACCGCCACCCACACCACTACTAGTTTCACCATCTTCGCCCCCGACTTTACCCATACCACATCCACCACCACTGCGAAGCAGTATGGCTAGTGCTATAAAGCTACTAGTGTTCAAGGGAGTAGGGAATGAATATCCAGAAAAGTTTTGGTTCATGATAAAAGCTATATGGGAAGCACAAGGTGTCATAGATGACAATATAAGGAAGGTAACATTGGTCAGTGCTCTGCAAGATCTGGCTCTGACTTGGTACATTAAGCATTCCAATGACAATCCAAATTTGGGGATATCAGATATCCAGACTACCCTAAATAAAGTATTTAGCAGGCCAAAGTTGGAGGCACAGTCAATAATTCGATTCAAGGAAATTTCATTGCTACCAGGCGAAACCTAGTGGGAGTTGGATCAAAGAATGAAGTGCACAATTCATGAAGCAAACATGACCTTAACAAATGGGCAACATCATGAATGGTGTGTGGCCTTGTTAACACCGCATCTATAGAATGCACTATCGCCACAAAGGCTAGCCACTCAGGCTGAGGCTTTGGAGTTCATGATGAGATTGCATGAGACTCTGATACAAGATCCTAACTTGGGAATCTAGCAGATTCACACGCAGTTGAAAAGCTTGTGCCTTGAGATGCAGAGTTCGAAACAAGATAGGATGGCTCATCTAGAAGTGCATGATGACGTATGGTGCATAAAGTGCAAGGGCCAGGGGCACAACAAGGACCACTGCCCTGTGTTCACAAATTACCTCGTGGGAGGAGGACCAATTCCATTGAGACTGGATGCATAAGTAGGACCAAGCGTGGCACCTACACTGTGGTGTGCGATTTATCAGATAGGAGGGAAGCATGCTACAGATAACTGCCATATATTACAAAAGAATACGCAAAATTCCCAACAGTTGTTTTATAATTTCTACAGGTCAGTAGGACATGATGAGTGCACCTGTAGAAGTTATGAACTGATGATGGATCAGACTCCTACCTATAGAGTTCAGCCTGAAACATGGACCCTCGATCAAAAGCAAGGAATGACACACACTGGATTTCAAGGGAGTAGATGAGGTTGAGGTGGAATGGGGCAAGGAGGAGGTCACGGACAGCTGATATGTTACAATTGTGGAGGACCAAGGCATTATGTTCGCGATGGTACAAATCCAATGAGACCACCATGCTTATATTTTACGCAGTTTGATCATGAGACAGGGGACTATCCAACACTGATAATGAGCTTGCATGATAAAGGAGCACTCCAACCTTTCCCAACTCAAAGGCTACAAATTATGAGGTCTGATCTGTGTGAGGAAGACCCTAATGTAAATATCATGCTCCGAAGTGGTATTACAATAGGGGATGACAAAGGTAAGCAGCCTCAAGAAAGTACCTAGGTTCACAAGGCTCCAAAAAAGGAACTAGAATTTGATTTGGAGTGCACTAAGGAGACCTTCACAAAAGCTAAGAGGAGCTTTGTCGATGGCTCCACTTCAGAAAATAAAGCTAGATTGGAGCCGAAAATGGACCCCTCAATGCTCACTACATTCTTGGAGACATGCATGAAGTAGTTGCATGACAACAAGGCTATAAAGGCGCTACAAGAACTCATAACTAGATGCATTGGGACTGTGCCAGGGGAAACACGAGTAGTCTGAAAGCTCAGGAAGCACACTACGTGAACAAGAAGGGAGATGATATTGATCACGCAGATCAGGGAATATGAGATGGACCAAGTGATTCTGAGAGTGTGAAAGCTCCTGCACATCAGATTCTGACGAAGAGATAGAACGATGGCATAACTCGTTACACCAGGTGACCACGCTCAATTGTAACATGATGAAAAGGTCATTACACTATGTAGCAATGGAGGTAAGAGACCTACCTACGTATCACGGGTTTAGAAAGGTGTATGAATTCCTAAACAAATTTGAAAGAGAAGTACTGAAACAGCAACATTTCGACGCTCTGAAATGGTTATTGCATGCTACGCCGACAAGATGGTGGGGTACACATCAAATAAGTTTTGAGGACTGGCGTAAACACATAAATATGATGCTCATGTAGTTTGGGAAGCCTCAGGTGCAATTGGAAGATAATTATGATACACGAAATAGCCCGCGCACCCACCTACCTAGGCGGATATAAGCATATGGTGCAAACCTTGCACAAAGACCTACCATCCTTGCGGTGGGAGACACGATTAGTATGCAAGAATGGGTAAGGCAATGGCACAAATGGTTGGGAGCACGAAGTATGGAAAGACCAAGTGCACAAAAGAATATCTACAGAGAAGCGTTTAGCAAAGTACGGGACATGCTGAAGAAGGTCTTCCAGGAGAAGTGGACTGACTGGGACCTACACGTATCAATGGTTCTCTAGGCTTATAGGACTGTGTAAAAAGGTCTGGTCGTGCAGGCACTGCCAAGGTTAGAGTATGAAGGAACCATAGTAAGCCAGATAGTACTTGAGGAACTTAGACCATGCCCAAAAACATCGGTAGATGTGACAATTTGTGGAACCTTGGAAGCAGAAATCTAACAGGGAAATATTAGACTCCAAGAACTTGAAGAAGAAAGGTTATGGTTAAGGAAGAAAAGCACTTTGGTAGACATGGAAGTTCAAAAGATAGGGGACGAGACAAAGGAATATTTTCTCGACAAATATGCCGGGGTGGAAATGTCGAATGTGTATGATCGCGATGACAGGTTTAAGGCCTATTGCCACAAATTGATCAATCTGATGCCTTGGCTTGGACTGCACATTCCTAAGCATAGTGAATAGGGTACCGCATTGCAAATGAAAAAGTGTACGATGACAACCGTAGTAATAAAAGATGGGGATTCTCTAGGAGACATGATGGATGATAGGATGGAGCTTTTCATAGGTGGTACAACTACCTGACTAGCCAAAGGAAGGACAGTCTTAGTGCTCCAAGTAGTTGAAAGGAAGCGTGGGACTATAAACTATTCTCCCCAGGAGCTGCACAATGTTGGAGCTGCACGCAGAAGAAAAGAGTCACAAGGTCTGTGACCATGCACAGGGGGCTACACTGTTGTGCGGGTTGACTAGAAAGTGACCGTTGAAGTAACTATTCATAGTGGGATGCTCGACTTGAGGCCAATTGGAGCAGGTGACAGGCATTTAAGATGCGATTTATGGGCAAGATTTGGGAAATTTTACTGCCAAGGGAGCAGTAATGAACCAGATTTGGGGGAAATAGTCGAATTCAAATTCAAAAAGCACTATAAATTACAAAGGGCTACCCAAGAAACAACACTTGGTAATTTGAAAATTGAGCTAATGAGCAAAGCCCTAATTGTTGAGTGTCGAGTGTTTATTGAGCCCCCAAGATCGCAAGTGATAGATTTCTGCATAGATACAATGGCAACAACTAATGATGTTATGGAGATAACAGAAATAAATGCCGAGGAGACCATACAGGGCCTGACTGTGGGGGATGCTCCAGAAGGTGCTGAGATTGTGGCAGAAATCCCGAAATCACCACGCACACCAAGACCTAAGAAGGACAAATAAGAAATGGTTCCCATACGTGTGCCCCGCAGAACCCGATGCACAACAAGTTGTCTATGGAGGAGAAGGGGAAAGTCGTCACCATAGAAATCAATGAATAAGAAGATCTGGAGGATCTTATCATCACCAAGGATGAGAATGAAGGCATGAAGGAGGACACTCAACCTATGCACCCCGTGACAAAATTGCCCAGCTAAGTCCCCCATGAAAAGGGAAGGCTAAAGTGCTCAAGTACCTAGATGAGACCAAGAGCTCACTCCCCACCTCGCTCCTCCCCAACAACCTTATGTTTGAGGGCACACACTTGGGACATGTGTCAAGCCTGGAATTCGAATATTGGGACCTCACTAACCATGAGAAGTTCCCTCACCTTGAGAACAAGAACCTTATGAAGCCCGCACAAAATATTATGGTGGGGGTTATAGAGCTAGAGCCACGAGGCTAATGAATCTGCTATGGGTGCTGCATTTCCATTATGCCTCAATAACCACTTTTTCATGAGTCAGCCGCTCTGCCTGGTGTATGATGGGAATTTCTGGTTGGAGGAGCCCATCCCCATCATGGAAAACTTGATTCATTGTGTCTGCTGGCTACAATGCAAAGGCGAGGACCCCGTGGGCATCTCGGAAGGGAAGGACAATGACTTGGCCATCACAGTGGCCATGAAGAAAAAATACAAGCTAGAAAAGAATAGAAGGGGCTATGCCATCTCCAGCATCAAGGAGAAAGTAGTACGGGTGGTGACCCAAATCTTGGCAGGAAAGGTTATGGGCAAGTGGCATGCCGACAAAGTACCCACGTCGGTGGTAGCACTGGTTGAGTAGTGCGTGGAGGGGGTCTAGTTTAACTGGTCTGAGTTCCTCTGCAAGGAGTTTTTAGAAAATTGTTGTGAAGCTCAAGAACAGGGAAAAATGTTGCATTATGCATGTCTTTTGCTTTCCATAGTGCTCATGGTTGGGGAATTGCCGGAGGATAGTGAATTCCCCATAATTGACAGGGATTTACCGGAGGCCATGAAGTACACTTCGCTTTGGGCCACAAAGGATGCTAAGAGGATCTACGATAGTAAAATCTTTTGGGTGTTCATGGAGATGAACCTCAGAATGGGGATCAACCGTAAGTCGCAGTTGTCACCCACTATTTACAATAATCTGTAGAGTTTTTCATAATTCAAAGCAGACATGCATAACATTTATATAAGAGCGAGCAAGAACCCGACTAAATAGTGGACAAAGTGATCTGAAAATGAGATCTTAGACTAATATTAAGGTATTACAGACTCATGTGCATGGATTTGCCTATATTACTTAGTGCAAAAGATTGATAAGATTGTGAATAATATAGATAATGAGTAGTTGGGCAAACGTAATAGACAAACACACATAACACAACAAGTTTAATATGGAGTTCACCCAAAACTCTTGGGCTACGTCTCCTAGTCCAACCTTCAGTGGTGACCTCTCTATTATGTCTTCAAGAGTAGAGTTTTACAAAAGTGAGCTCAATTTGAGTCTCAAGGCAACAAATAAAAAATAGTAGGAGTTTGCTTGAATCCCTCAAGTCCCTTTGAGTACACAAACTCTCCCTCTCGCTCTCTATCTTAGTACTACTTGCCTTTGTCTCTGTCATTTAGTGACTTTTAAGCCAATTGGCGCTGTCTATTTGTTTCCTCTTCTGGGCTCTCTGGCTCTCTACCTTTGTTTTCTCAAATCCCCTTTGAGCATTAAGTAATCATTTCTAAATGTCTTCAAGGGTGGTGGCCACCTGTTCTGCAACAGAAGGGACCATCGGTGCCTTTGAAATCCCCAAAATAGTCATTCTTTGTTTACATAGAGAAATACATAAAAACAAGTAAATATCCACCTTGACACCTTTTATCGGATCTGATCATCGGGTGCTATCACAAGTGATCATTGATCCAACAATTATTATTGATTTCAGGTGGCTTACACTCACAGAGATTACCCACCTGAAAAGACAGTTTTCTCTTTCTGGCGCTGAGCCACGTGGTGGCCAGTGTATGGGCTCGGGCGGAGCCCAGCCAATACCACTTACCACCTAAGGCCTGCTTGAAATCCCGCTCGTTATGGAACTCAAAATATATGTTGATGTATGTATAAACCCTTTCAAGTAAATTTTATTGCTCCATTCGCATTTCCTTTGATTTTCATTTATTTAATGAAAATATGAATTTACATAGAAAAACCCCTTCTTCCGGAACTCAAAACATATTAAATTCCATTCATAACCCCGTTGGGTCTGGGTATCACAAGTCACAAGTATATCGGCCTCTCTCCTTTGTATTGTTGTGATGTGAGAATGTGATGTGATATATCGCAATCACGTATCGTATAGTCCCTGGGTTGTTGGTAAGTGCTCTTTTGTATTCTGCTGATCCGATATCATGAGTTAACCTGGGCTGTCGATCTGCGTGCTTGATCGACGGTCCTCGTTGACTTATGTTGATCACTATCACAACTGTCATATGGCCGCCTCCGATAACCTCTGCTTGCGACTGTTGATTGCGATATGCCGATCGGATCTATATCGTTGATCGGCCAGATTTGATGGCTCCTGTGCATCGTTGTTAAAGCTTCTGATAGCTCTGTTTTTCACTGTTTCTTCATGTTTTTCAGGCTCGGTAATGTAATCTGCCATTTTTAAAAGTTCATCCTTTGTGATTGTTTTTTTTATTTTTGAAGACTTAGAGGGTATTTTAGATCCATTTTGGATCATGCCTTCCCACTAAAAAATATTTTGCACCACCAAAAGTTTGTTTTTAAGCATCGATCAAGTGAGGATACAACTTCCTCACTTGTCCAATCTCTATCCATCTTGCACTGCTTGGTTTTCAACCTTTGAGTCCAATTCTCAGGTACTCAACATCCCCTCTATGCGTAGTTCTCACCTTCCTGTCCAGAACTATGTCTTCCTGCAACTCATTGAGATATTCAAGCAATAGATCATCAATAGAAGGAATCTAACTTTTCTCTTCGGGATCTTCAATCAATGAAGGTTCATATCGTCTCAAGTTCTTTCCATTAATGGTTGAATATATATGCATATAAGCTGGAAAATCAAGGCGAAAAGCATTTTCACCAATTTTCTCAAGTATCTTGAAAGACCCATACATTATTGGCTTCAACTTCTTACCCTCACCTTGCATTTTGTCTTTGTTGATGTACATCCAGACTTGATCACCAACTTGGAAGCTATGCTCAATTCGATGCTTGTCATGCCTTGCCTTGTACTTGGCCTGGCTTCTTTCAAGTTGTTCCTGCATTGCCTAGTGAATTTCTTGGATCTGTTCAATGAACTTGATCGCTTTGTCCACATCACCGTGTCCATCAATTACTATGTCTTTACTAAAGAAAAAATCCTAGGGAGACTTTGGTATAAAACCAAAAAAAGTCTCAAAAGGAGATCTCTGAGTAGGAGAGTGCTTGACATGGTTGTAAGCATGTTGCACATAACACAAATGTTCATCCCAAAGCTTGGGATGCTTGTTACAATACCCTTTGAACACCTAGATCACTATCCTATTGACCACCTCTATTTGACCATCTATTTGTGGATGAAATTCTATGCTCTTCTTTAATCTAGTGTCCATCAATTCCCAAGGCTTGACCAAAACTTCCCAACAAATCGGGAATCTCGATTAGATACAATAGAAATGGGTAACCAAAAATGAACCCATACATGCTGAAAGAACAACTTCGTTGTTTTTTTAGTTGTAACATGCTTGTTACAAGGTATCAAAATACACATTTTGCTAAACCTATTCATAATGACATATAAATAATCATGACCTTTTCTAGATTTTTGCAATCCCCCAACAAATTCCATGGAAACACTTTCCTAAGGACGAGAAGGAACTGGAAGTGGAGTGTATGAGCCTAATTTTCTATTACTAGGCTTGTTGGTAGCACACATGGTACACCCTTTAATATATATAGAAACCATTTCATGCATTCTTGGCCAATAACAGAACCTTTTGCAACTGTGCAGTTGTTTTACTTACACTAAAATGACTTGGTATTAGAGAAGTATGTGCTTCTCGGATTATGTTAACTCTTTCAGTTTGAGGAATACATAACTTTCCCAAATGATATAAGATTTGGTCCTTAACATGATAATCCAATTCTTCTACTTCTTTGCCCTGATTTAAATTTGCATATACATCTTTAAAATTTACGTCTTCAGCGTATTGTTCAATGTAGCTTTCATGCAATACTGAGTTCTGCTTAAGTATAGTATATGCACTTATGATTGGTCTTGATAGCATATATTCAACCTTACTGTGTGTGCCCTTCTTATATCTGATGACAAGATGAAACTGTTGTAGAAAACCCATCCACCTATAGTCTCTCAATTGCTACAATTTAGTTTGTGAATGCAAATATTGAAGTGGTTGTTGATCTGTATGTATGATTGTTTCTTTGCCCATTAGTTAATGTTTCCACTTTTTCACACTCTGTACTAAAGTAAATGTCTCAGAATGATAACATATGGCTTTACCGTGTTGCATCAACACTTCTCCCATGGAATAGTTGCTAGCATTTGTTTCAATCTCAAATGGTCATTGAAGATTTGGCAATGCTAGTAATGGTGTTGTACTAATTTTTTCTTTCAAGGTGTCAAAGGATTTCTATTGTTTTCCTCCCCACTGGAACACCTTGTCCAATCCTTTTAAAGAATTTAAGGGAGTTGCAATCAAGGAAAAGTTAGCAATAAACTTTGCTCAATATTGTGTTGCTCCTAAGAAACTCCTAACTTGTGTAGCAGATTTGGGTTTAGGCCAATTAACAATGACTTCAAGCTTAGAGGGATCTATCTTCAATTCACCACCCCCTACAATATGACCCAAATAATTAAAGATGTTTTGCCAAATTCACATTTTCATAATTTCACATAGATATTTTCTCTTTTCAAAACATCTAGTGTCTTCTTTACATGATTCAAATGTTCTTCCAACGTTTTACTACAAACAAGAATGTCATCTAAATATACAATTACCAAATCATCAATAAAGGGTCTGAGTACATCATTCATAACTCTCATGAAGGTGGCGGGAGCATTAGTTAAGCCAAAAGGCATAACCAACCATTCATACAACCCTTGCTTTGTTTTGAAAGTAGTCTTCCATGCATCTTGTTCTTCTACTCTGACTTGATGATAGCCACTATGCAAGTCTAGCTTGGAAAAGTAAACTGCTTCTTTCCACTGATATAATAGATCATCAATGCAAGGAAGAGGATAGTTATTCTTGATTGTTATTTTATTTAGTTCCCTGTAATCAATGCACATCCTCCACGAACCATCACTCTTTCTCACTAGTACGATTGGAGATCCACATGGTGGTGTGCTTGGCCTTATAAACCCTTTATCGAGTAGCTCTTGTACCTGCTTCTTGATCTCTGCATTCTCTAAAGAGGATAACCTGCACATTATGATGTTAGGCACGGAGCATCTTGCTGCAAATGAATATCATGTACTATTTCCCTTTTGGGTGGCAGACCTTTAGGTTCTTGAAATAGGTGTTACACTAAAATTTGTTACCATGACTATCTGCAGTTAGTATGGCTCCATCAATAGTCATACTATCCTCCTTGTCAAGCCTTATACCTCTGCTCTCCATGTCAAACTTCAAGAAAGAGAGAAAGTCATTAAAAAACATGTTTATCTCGAGTACGTAGGTTCTCTCTACCTTGCTTGCGTGTACGCATCCCAAGCTCATTGTACCTACGTACTTGTACGCTCTGTAAGTCAAGGGATGGGTGCGTACTCCTGTAAAGGTCAAAAGGCGCAAGTTTCATCTAAAAAAAGTTACTTGTGGTCACTTCTAGAGCTTTCTAGAAGAGTGTTTGACGTGTATTGAGCGCCTCCAGATGGTTCATGCATCCCTATGATAGAGGAACTTATCCCATCAAGAGAGGAGCTACACCATCCAAAAGAGGGAGTATCCATTGATGTTGGACCTGATTAACTTCCTCTAGAACACTATAAATACAGGCATTGGGCCAGAGGAGGGTAGGTTGAAAGCTGAACATTCCAAAGGGTAGATGCTGCTGGAATTAGGACTTCCTTGTAGAAGCTTGTGAGGAGAGATTACCATCCTTTCTTGTTTAATTTGGAAGTGGGTGAGCTTGTCAAAGTAGAGGAAAACTCTTGCTGGACCCTGGGAGGAACTTGCACAACACCAAGGCTCAGGTTGTAATGGTTTCTTTTTTGTTTCCTTAATACAAATAAGTCCATTCTTCTCAATGATTTGTTGTTAATGAATTGTTTCATTTACTCCTTGGTCTATATGTTGAATATGCTTTGTTTTATGGAATATTCAAGTGTTATGTAATCGTTTGATTGTTAGTGTATGCAGGTTTCAAAGTGAAGGAGGAGCTCATCCGGATCGACGAGGCTAGACACACAACAACGTTGGACTTCAGGTAGATCGAAAACACTTGGTTTCTCATATGATAATGCATGTTTAGAGAAGGATTTCTCTTAATTGTCTTGTTTGTCACTAGAAAGTCTTAGGCTTCTAGGGAGGTTAGTTTTGTCTGCAAAAATAACTCTTTCCGCATGACAGTGGTGGATGAAGAACTAGAGCTGGTAGGTAGTGAATGGGTAATGATAGATTGGTGAGGGAGAGTAGGTATGGATGGTGGTGAAGAATGGACTTGAGCAGGTATTACTGTTGATGTTGAGGGGAACAATGGCGAACTCGAAATATTAGATGATTGTTTATAAAGCTCAGGGGCTACGGTAGTATTAATAGACGATTGAGGAGATTTTAGAATGTATTCATAAATGGATTTGTTGGCTTGTTGAATTTCAAGGTCTGCAATGAATTCAGGATCTAGAACAATTTCACTGAGTGCACTCTCAAATTTTGTTCTAAATAATGACTGTTCAAATGGCACATCAAAGGGAAGAACCTCTGAAAATAACCATTCATCAAGACATGAATTAGCGTTAACTAATGGTATCTGGCTAACTGAAATTTCTTCTTTTTTGGATTTTCTTGAAATTAGCTTGGGATTATCAACTACTAGGGTAAGGTTTGGGTCTAGATTAGCCCTAGTAAAATGAGTCTTCCTGGAAGCCAAAATTTCATAATTTTTGTTGTTTTTGTGAGATTTTATCAGATAACTTCTAACAAATGACTTTAAGAGGCGTAAAATGAATATTTAGGATTTTCTTAAAGATTTATTAGCACTGAGGATTTGAGTTCCCCAGTGTGGTCGCCACTATGTTATCACTGAGAATTTTCTCTAGAAGCTATCACAAGAAAGAAAATGGCCAAGATAACCACAAACCAACTTTTAAGCATAGGCTCTAGCCAACTATTGCTCAGAGAGGGCTCTCTCTATATAATTTATCTTTGTTTGTTGGGATTTTAGGCTAGTTTTGAAGGTTTAGGGGGGTTTTTGATTTGTAATGAAGATTTGGATGGTGGAATCCTTAAAAAAAATGGATAGAATGATGTCATTGGATCATTGGGCTATGGAGTCAATAGAATGGTAGAAGAGTTGGGATTAAATCATTAAAGGGAATGTTCAAAGGGAAAGATAGCAAAATAAAGTGCAGGTCTTTAGAGCAGAGGGGTGAAATAGTTTGAACCAGGGTGAGAGAGCAATTGAGAATTCTCAAACCGGGATTTATACGAGAAAAAGGAGGTAATTGGAAATAAAGGGAAATTAAGAATACTTTACTATAGATTAGAAAGAGACAACCTAAAATAAGGAGAAATTAAGAATTCCTTAACTTAGATTTGAGTTGAAAACATTTAAATGCTAAATAGTTAAAACAAAGTGCAATTAAGAAAATTATGAAATATTATTCCATGTTAAATCATTCAAATTCAGATAAACATAATGGAAAACCTTAAAGAAGATAACAAAAATGACAGAGAATACTTGTCTACACTTTGCTCAGCACATGAATCCTTTGAAATATTTGGTCTTTATTCATTAATCCAGCTTTCTGGTTTAGTCAATGCTCCAAAAGCTTTACAATCTTTAGATCATGAAGTCTATATAAATGTATAATAATCCACCCTACATACTTCGATTTATGAAGTATTTATACAAAATTTTATTACAAAATATCTCAAACTAACTTGAGATTTAATCTAGGAAATACAAATATCTTCTTGCTAGAAGATAGAGGTAGCTATTGAACTGCTTCATGTTGTCCCTTTTATTGTGGTGCTGCTAGTTTTTATGGTTGATTTCAAGCCCTTTATTCTAGCTTGTTGTTGTGGTCTTCTATGCTGGAACCTTCTTTAACCTTTGTGTTTCACCTGATACTCTTTAGCACTGACACTCTTTAACCATGTTGACCTGTCTTCATCTGTTTTCCTGGCTGTCCACCTTTACTGTGTAGTAACCTTTTCACTGTAAATTTCTCACAGTAAATCAGTCATATTTTCCCACAATTTAGCATCAGGTAACTTGACATTAATCATTCATCTATATATCTCATCAACCTCGGTATACTTGGCAAAATTGGGCTTGGTGATGAACAAAATTTTTACCTCATGTTGGAGGAAAAACAAGTTCTCAAATGTATTATACAAAACTTTGCCTATTGGCAGGGTTTTATTGATGAAGTGCTAGCTTGTTCTTTGGCCAACTGTCTGAGTCTCTTATCATAGTCCTGTTGTGTCATAAGTTTGTCATTGATAACCATTGGACTGGGAAGTCCTTTCTCCCTCAAAATTTGGAATTTAGCCATGAATCTATCAATGGCTATCTGCATGTTGTCGCACTTTTCCTCTAAGTTAAGCATTAAGTTCCTTTTGGAAAGGACCTTTCTTATTTCCAAACTGGTCTTAGTTCTATCTTCTATATCTAGCTAATGAAGCTCATACATGTTTTTGCTATTGAGGAAGTGGATGAGTCTATTGACATCATCAACCCTGTCTCCTAATTCCTCTTTGATCTTTTGGATAGCATCTGTAGCTATCTTTATCAATTTTGTTTGCTCAAAAATAACTTGAATAGATGGCCAAATATCATTAACAGAGTCAATGGTATTGGCCCATTACAGTTCCTTGGCTTGCCCAAGGGGTTTCTCCAGTGTTAAGTCTTTTTCTATGACTTTGATTCTTTCACTCATTCTTTGGGCCTTTTGTGCTTCTTCCTTTTGCTTAATTTGGGAAAGTTTGTAGTCAGTTTCTAAACTTGCCACCTTTTTTCTCAGTCTGTTAATTTCTGTAGCTTGGATAGACATTTCTTCCATGGCTTTAACTTATTCTGTTGCTTTCTCTCCTGATGCACCCGTTGTTGTAGATTTTGTTATGACTAGCAATGTTATGGCAGGTGGAGATGTAGGTGCTATTGAAGCTACTAGTGTGGAAGGGACTGTTGTAGATACAATAGGGATGACACTTGTAGAAGTTGTGGCCAAGTCACTTTGCTTCGATTGAATTAAAGTTTCCAAATCCTTTTCTGTCTCCTTTAATTGATCATTAAGCTTTAGGACAAAGTCCATCAACTCCTCATGTCTAGTTTAGCTCTCTAAGACTTCAAGAGTTTGAGGATGTTGTAGCTGGGGTATTTTTAATTTCCTCTTAAGTGCAACAATATCATCATTTTTCTTCTTTATAAGCTGCTATGTAGGTTTAATATCTTTGGGATCGTGTCCCAACTCAATCACTAAGTCCTCTAAGGACTTGATCCTAGTATCCTTGGCCGGTGAGGAGGCCTTCTCCAACTGATATTGAGATGAGATGTTGGTTAATGAGTTTTGCAGCTGATGGGAAGGTATGTATTTACTTGTCAGGGTGAAGTATATCATCTCCCCAACCTGTTTATGCAGTTCTATTTGTTCTATGGGATGGATATCCCTAGCCAATACTTCAAATTCCACCTTTTTGAAGTCGGATGATGTTTTGGGTTGTTGTGTTGTAGGTTTCTGTAGATTAGAGGTGTCCATCCCTGAAGTGGAAGCTCCCTCTCTATTTCTTTTTGGATTTTTCTCCTCATTCTGAGGAGTCTGCATGACTAGATGGGTTCTCATGGCTCTTTCTTGCTCTTCTGGTTCATGGAGAAAAGAGCTCTCATCAAGATGCTTTTCCAAATCAATCAGAGCATTTTTTTACATCTACTCTTGTGTTGTCTTTGTCTACTAAGGTATTTTCCACCCTTTTTGTTTGATTGGGATATGCCTCTATTTCTGGTATGGGGTGGTGGATAAGAGGTCCTAGCTTGACCTTTTGCATTTTCTTGGTAATGAATTCTAAAGGGTCATATTTCCATACAAAACTCCTTTGGAATTTCATTCTTTGTAGGATCAGGTTTGCCTCTTTCCCTTCTTCTCTGGAATTGCATATGAAGGGACCTAATTTGTCTTTGATTTTGAAATAGGCCTTCTTCTTGGCATTGAAAAAGTTGACTTCATCTGCATTGACGATCTGTCTGTAATATTCTAAGGCAAACAACCTCATGGGGAGGTATCTTGGCAACTTATATGGTGCAAGCATGAAACCATATATTTTGATTTCTGTGTGGTTTTAGTAAAGGTACCAATCACCCACTTTGGTTTGCTTGGAAAGCTAGATGACTATTTTTTATCTCTAGGCTTATCCTAGGTGGAAGATTCCAAACAAGCATAGTCATGATTAGATGCACAAAAGAATCTATGAAGTCTGCATATGTATATGGTGATATGTAATGATGGAAAAGTGGGGTCCCAAAATAGACAGACCTGGGTTGGCCCCTGGTGCCAAGCTTCTGGAGAGTGAAAGGGAAATTATCCGATTGATAATACAAAAATAGATGGTACAATACAGAGGAGTATTTGAAAATTCTCTCATTGTCCATTCTTGTGAACTGCTCATGAATTCTATTAGCTATGAAGGTGGAAAAGTTATATGTGGCTGCAGGAGGCTGCCCTAGGGTATAAATGGACATGAAAGCAAGAATAATTTCATCAATGTATTCACTTGTAGAGTAATCCAAAACACATGATATCATGGTTACAATGTTCTGGCCCCATTGATAGAAAATAGCTGATACATATGGAGGGGGATCTTTAGGGATGTGTTTTTCCTCTCTAATGAAGGTTTCGAACAAATGGGCCAATCTTGCAAGGTTTAACTTGGGACATTAGTCCAAAAGGTCTCCAATTGAGAGTGGGGTTAGGTTTGGCCCTGGTTGGAGCTGTACCATTTCATTAATGGACTCAGCTATGATAATGAATAGAACCTTTTGGTCATGAGACATTATGGTTCTATGGTTGGGGATGTAGCATGCATAGCACACATGAACAATTTCTGGAAAGATGTGAACTTGGGGGAACTGGTATCTAGGTAAATGAGACTCCCAGAGGCCAATATCATTTGTATGGTTCAAGTGTCTATCTTTGCTTAAACAATGAATCTTTAGCAGGAGCTCTAGGGCAGTAGTATCTTTTATTTGGAAGTCTATGTCAGCCATGGGAAGGTGGTCTAGGACTAAGTGAGGAGTGGTAATGGGTCTAACATCCATGGCGATAGGGGCAGCCATAACTCAGTTCTTGTGGATTTGAATTATGCTCTGGGAGGTTTTAACAAAGGTTTTGGGACTTTCAAAGGGTTTAGGCAAACAATTTCTTAAAATCGACAGTATTCTTACTCAATTTATAAATCAAAACACTACGCAGGGTAAAGGTTTTGAAATTTATAGGGGTAAGGGGTAATTCATGGTGAAATACCTATAATTAGGTGAATTGGCTCTAAAATTGATGGTTCACGGAAACTACAGTGGTTGGCGTAGTTATGGTACGGATTGACAGGTTAGTTGGGTTGTCTGTAGCGTCTTCTGAAGCGGTTTTGAAAGTCTATGCGTAAATTAAACATTTACAGTGGTAGAAATGGTTTACACAACTTACAAATATGATATGTTGAAAAAGGGCCAAAGATCGCATCGTGGCTTTTTATAGAGAAAATGATTAATTTTGGCAGATTTTTTTTTTTTGCATGAATAGTTGACAGTTTTTTGGTTGAGTGGGGGAAGCAGTTTTGGAAGGCCATTGCACCGCTTTTGTGGCATGGGAGGTATTAGGGAGGGGCCACCTGATGCCATACATCATGTTACACGTAGCATCGGGGGTCGGGAGAAAAACCACATTATCTGGTGGTTATCGTTCAGCTGTTGGGCGTGGCTGATATGGCTGTGCGCAATTGGATGTGAGGGAGGGATGATCAATGCTAGTCGGGAGGCAAAGCTGCGTGGGGGGAAATGACAGGTGTTGATGGGTGGTCTAGTGGTTTAATTATGGATGTTCAAGATTAGTTTAGGGACTAATCCTAGGTTAGGTGAATGGGTCGGGCTTAATGAGGGATTAAGGAGTAGGGTGAATTTAGTAATGGGATTAACTTTAAGTTTACCGGGATAAGGGGTAGTTTATATTAATTTTTATTAAAACTAAGTGGTTGGGATATTTTATATATGGTTTTAATTATTTGCAGGAAAAGGGTTATAATGGATTTATATCATAAAGCTAGTTAATTAATATGAAAGCGATAGCGGAGTGGGTTTTCCTAAGTAAAAAAGAGTAAATTATATGTGATTGCGAATTTAGATTTATACTTAGGATAAAACTTTTGGTGGGTTTTTTTCACGAAAGGGTTTTATAGGGGGTGAGTCACTTTTCCTAGGTAAAAGGTGTCCACCATAGGAAAGTGTGGTTTTATTAGGGAAATGAGGGGAAATGAAGGGAGATGAATTTTTGATGAGGGGGATTCTAGCACTTATGCCCATAAGTCATCAAGCTGAGGGTTCGGTCCCTCCAAAACTCAGAGAAATGCTCTGAGCCACTTTGACTCAAAAGATTTAAGTACTAGAATTATTTATGGGAAATTAGTGAAGTGAAAGGGGTAAAATGAATGAGGGGAGGTTAAATGAACCATGTAACCATGTTGTGAACCATTGTCCTTGCCTTGTTTACTGCTTATGCACATTTGAAAGATGCATTTAAACATGAGTAATCACTTGACATTTGTGCAACCTTTCTTCTACTTACCCATTTACTTACCCTACCATTTTCTCTTCACTTTATTTGGGTGCATTTAAGCTAGAAAACCCTTATCAATCCTTTTTGTTTTACAAAGTATTCTATTTATATCTAACCTTATATCATCCAAGGGCTCAGATTAAACTGATGAGCTCCTTTTATTCTCTCTACGTATCTAATGATCTGCCAAGATTAAACTGTTTGGTCAGATTTTATTCTCTAACTATAAACATAAAATTTAAAGCATGGTATAATGAAGATTAAATAGTTTGATTACCATGGATTGTGGCATGAGTGACAAGCTGCACACAATCATTATTATGCATGAAAGTAAATAGTAGTGGCATTTTGACTTGCTCACTTTCATGGTCTTTTTTTGTCTTTTGGGGTTCATATATCTTTCTTTTTTGACTTTTTTCATTATTTTTGTCCTTTGATTTTTCTTTTAGGACATACCCTCTTTATATTTTTTAATTTTTTAATATTAGAAAACATTTGTAGAAGGCAAAGGTATTCACTCAAAATTATGACTCCTATTGGTATAGGAAGCTAACAGAATGCATCCACAAAAAAGAAAAGAGTAAAACTACATGAAAGACACTCTATAGACGTACTGATCTGAATGGAAAATGGGATCTACCCATGGTATTCATTCACCAATGGAATTTACCCATCGTATTCATCCACCCATGGAATTATCCGATGGCGTTGTAAGTGGCATCCACACATGGTATTCATTCACCCATGGTATTGTATGTGACATCAACGCATGGTATTCATTCACGAATGATATTTACCCACCCTTAGAATTTACCTATGGTATTGTAACCAAAAAAGCCTACAAGTAACAAGTTGCATTTTGGAAAAGCACTGATTTTACACCACAATGTAGCCTTTACAATTATTATTTGTTTTAATAAAAAAAATTCTTTTTCGTTTTGTTATTGTGTATTATCCTCTTTTCTTCTGGCATTTCCATTTTTCAGATCTTGGGGGCCGCTTCCCCCAAGGTCCATTTCAATTTTTTAGATCTTGGGGGCTTCCCCTCAAGATCCAGATCGGTGCTATTAGATTCTGGTTACAAATCCATGGGAATGAGGGTTTTATGCATATTTCAGTTTCCAAAATTTTCAACAAACTTAAACAAACTTCATGCACGTGTTAAGACCTCCACGGAGCACTTTCTTGGGCAAAGCGGGAAGAAATTCTTTTTTGTTTCATTTTTTTCTAGGAATTTTTTGGGTGGCGAGTTTGCAGATCATATCTGAAATTTTTGGTGCAAGATTTATGAAAAAAAGAGCATATATGGATTCCTTGTGAACAAATACCCAAATTCAAAAAAACAATCGGTTGAATAAGAGTCTGGATGAGAGAGATAACACTGGCTTAAAATCAGCAAATTTTCAGAACTTTTGTGACGACTGAACAATTGCAGCATGAATGTGAGTTTCCAAAGTGTCCAGATAGGGATTTCAAATGCATGGGAAGATGTAAAAGGGTCATTCTGTTTTCCAAAACAGGCTATAATAAAGCTTTTGAGTTATATTGATCGAGTTATGTCCATTTAAATTTGAAGCATCATTTAGAGTGGGTTCCCTCTAGAGACATGCCCTCCCACTCCACTTTAGTAGGCACCTACTTCACATTCATTAGTTTCAGCATAGCGGCATCCATCTTGGGTTATTTGGAGACGTGCCCTCCCACCCTAGGCTATGTAGGCACCTGTTTTTTCATCAACGATCAGCATCACGGTTATGGTTCAACCGCACAAAATCTTTGTCATCGAAGTCCATTTGCTAGGCTGCACACTATTAGTATCATAGTTGGTCACAAGCATTACAGGGTATCTCTATCCTCGATATTTGTTTTTCATGTTTATGGGTCATCCACAAACCCACACTTTATTCAAGTCCATTTTCTAGGTTGTACACTATTAATATCACAATTGGTCACAAGCATTGCAGGGTATCTCTATCCTCGGATCTTCGTTCATCACTGTTATGGGTTAACGACACAAAACCCTTATATTTAGTGGGTCTTCATATTCAACATAGACTTATCAGGAGGGAAATTCACGCAATGTGGACCATTGCATCTTAAGGAGGGAGGAATGACCCGAATGGAAAATGGCATCAAGCCATGGTATTCATCTACCCATGGATTTTAGCCATGTTATTCATCCACCCATGAAATTTACCCATGTTCTTCATCCACCCATGGAATTTTCCCATGGTATTGTAAGTGTTATCCACCCATGGTATTGATTCACCCATGGTATTTTCCCATCGTATTGTATGTGACATAAACCCATGGTATTCATTCACCCATGGTATCTATGAACCCATGAAATTTACCTGTGGTATTGTAACCAAAAATGCCTATAAGTAACAAGTCGCATTCGTAAAAGGACAAATTGTCCACCACAATGTAGCCTTTACAGTTATTATATGTTTTAATAAAAAAATCTTTGTGGTTTTATTATTGTGTATTCTCTTCTTTTCTTCTGGCATTTCAGTTTTTTTGATCTTGGGGGCCTCTCCCCCCAAGGTCCATTTCAATTTTTTAGATCTTCCCCCCAACCCCCAAGATCTAGATCCTAGACCATGGTGTTGCATCACATTGTCCGCTAACAACAAGCATGTACACTCTTCCAATATTGACAAACGAGAAAACATGAAAAAAGAAGAAAACTTTTATTTCACAACATGGATTGCTATGTATGACGACTTCAATGCATGAGCGATAAGATCATGTGATTCTGGTGGAGGATGTCAAATTTGTAGGTCAGGTTGATTTTCAATGTGCACAAGAGAGTGATGAGGAGCTTGGGGTGATTTAACAATTTTTTGATCGGAAGTGGAACTAACCTCAAAGCTACAAGAACCTAACATAACCATAAGCTCGGGCTAAAGTGCCTTGACATCTTGAGGGGTCTCCACTTCATCAAAATTTAGATCATCAAAGACCGATGGCTTAGAATGATCAATAGAAAGTGAATCAGAATCGTGATCAAATGAAGGAGTGAAAACATCATGACAACCACGATAAAAAAATTCGAGATGTGGATCGACATCCTCATGATTTGATGAATCATATAGAGGGTTTGATGAGAAACAAAAAATTTCACCGTCAGAATTTCTAGAAAGAAAAGATGAGAGATTGGGTGGATTTAGAAAGAAATATTTTTCCCCTCCACAATCAAATGACGGAATGACATTGTATGTGTCATGTGAATGATCATAAGGAGAAACATTTGGGAATGAATTTTCGCAAGGAAAATAAGGAATAGTAGAATCATAGAAGATGTTAGGATAAAGCGGATGAGGTGCGAACAAAAGGAGGTCATCCTTCACCACAGGTTCTTATTCATATTCCCACACATACTCATAAAACAATGATAGCACAGGTTGGATGTTGAACACAAAATCCATCAAAAACTTGATCCTTATGAACAACAGATGTGGAATCCAGAATGCATGAACACACAACAGTCGAATCCAGAGGATCATTGGAACCAGAGGACGAAGGTTCAGAGAATGAAATCACATGAAGACCATCAGGTTTTCATTCCAAATATACATAGATATCCATAATAGGTGGGGTGGGAGGAGGTGACAGTTCAACAAATTGGTTCACAACTTCTCCCAGCTCAACTTGCAGAGCTATAGTTGTTTGATGAGAAGAGGACAAAAGGTCACTTGTGACAACAACCTAATCCGTCTTGTATTTGGAAGCTATAACACCGACGTATGTTGGGAGGGATTCAAATGATTTTAACTCATGTGGATTTTTAGATACATGAAGAATATAATGGAATGTTTCTTTGAGAAATTTCAAATCAATTTCATCTCCAGGGAATTGAAAAGTAAGATTACAGAAGTGGTCCCAAAATTGTGCAATAGATCCATCAGTTCCTTTCCATAATTCCATAATTTTTTTATTAATTTTTTTATGGCCATAATGGAAGAAATCACTGCTAACTCTCTAAGCATATGATTAAAATATTGAATAGAAGTTGCGGGCAATGTGTGACACCATTGCTCAACATGCCCTTCGAACGTGTAAGCGAACACCCCACAAGCAACGCCATCAGAGGGGACTTCATTCCTTTCACAAAAGCCTAAGAAGACAACTCTGTGTCTTAATAGGTCTATTCCGCCTTCACCATTTTACTTGATTCGTGACAAGTCATCGATGACATCCTCCGATGCTTCAAAATCATGTGCATGAGAAAAACATGTTGGAGTTGAGATTGTAATGTAAGTCATGAATGATGTGCAGAGATTCAAAACAGATTTTGAGGACTCATTTTTTCATCTAGGCGTCCTTCTAGTGCTAGAAATGTTGACGGTGTTGGACCCGTGAACATGTGAAGGGATCTCCCCAGTAAGAAGTCCCAACTAGGCCTTAGATGATTTGGAGTAGGAGTCCCAACAGTCAGTAGTAATGCAGTGCTTTACCGCGGTAGTCTGCAAAGGTAAGTATGATAAATTTTTCGGAAGCAAGTGTGTGACTTTGTAGCGAGTCAAGGGAGATGCATGGGGGTTCTAACACAAAGAGGGGAAAAGGAAGGGTGTCCCTTAGAATTCTATAATAGTACGCATCTTGAAAGGAACACATGAGTAGAATGACATCACAGGATGGAAGCAGAATAGTCCACAATCCAAAGTGACGAGTTAATACAATAACAAGTCTTCAACAATATTCATACAATTGCATACAAAATAGTTCATACAGAAATGCATAAGTTAAATAACATACATTTCTAAACTAACGAGAATAATCAAGCTACAATAGAAACAAATGCATGAAACCGTGTTGTCTCAGTTATATTATTAAGTCAAAGTCCCATCCATACATACACCATTGATAACCACTAGCCTTAATAGTGGAACATTACAGTCAAAATTGCCCGCTCCTTCAAAGAGATGTACATGCTCTATGCTATGAAGAATCCAAGGCTCGTCACAATACTCTACAAGCCTTCTCTAAGAAATGCCTAGCCAAATTCTTGGCTCCCAAAAGCTTGTACTATGAGTTATGAGGTCCTATATATAACAAAAGGTAGGGTGACCCTTGACATTCCCTTTGACTCTTTGAATACCCTCATGACTCTTCAAATCCTTTACAAATAACTCTTTAAATTACATAGTGATTTTTCACATTCCACTAATGACAAACTTGGAATTTCACTTAAAATATATTTACAAATAATAATACATTTTCCACATATACCTTGTGGGACAAAATAGGCTTGAGTCATCTTAACAAGACAAACACCATCACTCAGAACCTTGGGGAAAGACCAACTCGGCAACATTCTCTTGATGGTCTTCGGTGACGAGCTGATACCAAGCTTGGTACTGCGCTATTGTGTCCCCGTACTGTTTGGTGATTTCTTTCTGGAAATAGAATCTTGCCTCCATGGCTTCTAGGTATATGGCTTTGGAACCTCTATCCATCTCATCCTAGAGCATGTAGAACATTGTCCTAAGTGTGGTTGGACCACTAATGTACTTCTGCATGTTTTTTGCACTTAAATGCAAGTCATAACTCATGGCCTCTCGCATCAACTGCTCCATGTACCTGTCGACCTCCAGTAGGACTTAGTTCTTATTCATGGCTTGAGTGAAGGATCCTATTGAAGTGATCGTGTGTGTCCTCACTATGATGTCCAAACCCTTGAACAAACGTGCATAGGAAGCCTCAATGTTGCTGATGAGTAGAGGGAGCTACTCATAGTTCTGGATCAACATCTGAATCAATACTTTGTCTAGTTCTACTTGTGGATTCATCATCTTGTACCTCATTGCCCATTTTTATACATGAGTAATAGAAACATGTATGTCTTTGAGAGTTTGGACAATCTTCATGCATTGTTGCTGAAAACCATATAGATGGAGAACTACCTTGTGCATGGTGACAAATTTGTCATACAGTTTCTACATGATGGTCTCAAGAGTCCATACTTATGCAAGTATTGCTTTTATCATTTCTACCATAGCGGATCATGCAAATTTTGGCTTTTGCATTAGGCTTAGAAACATCAACCATGGCAGCTACATGTCTTCTAACAACTGACACAATCATCATTTCCTCTATGTGTGCAGGTGACGCGTGATCATTCGAGAGCTTCTTTCTTTGAGATTGTACAATCCTTTGTTGCGACTCATCAAATGATAGATTATATAAATCCATCATTGGATCATCATCAAGGAGGACAACCTATCCTTGCTCGCTCGGGACTAGTTTTGATTCTGGAGGTGGTGGAGACTAAGGTGTGACCTCAAATGCTCTCGGCATGAGGTCGGTATCTTGGTCTTATGGCTCCTGTTCTCACTTTGTATATGTTGCTTCAACCATCTCGTCAATATGCTGAGAAACTTCCTGAACCTACACCTTCTTACCCTCTTCTTCATCTTCTGACTTCTCTGACTCCTAAACCTGTATAGGAGCAATTTTCTCTATCATTGCACCTTGCCTTTCTTCTTGTTCCTGTTTCTGCTTCTCTTCCCTCTCTCTCCTTCTTATCTCCTACACTGCTTTCATCTTTTTCTCTATTTCTTGTAACTTCCTCTTTGCATCCTCCAAGCTTTGCTTCTCTCTCTTCCTTGTTCTACTCTTCTTCCGCATTGTTGGCTCTTCGCCTCTATTTCCAAAGCTACTTTCTAAAAAAGTGGATCTTCTCTAAAATTGTAGATTTTCTCAGTCTCTGGGTTCTCGGTAATCTTCCTCCTACCTTTGTCCTGTGTCAATTTCTTTCTCACTACTACTTGTTTTTCTACTTCCTATGGTGTTGCTACCTGCATAGCTTCTTTTCATTCTATAGCCATTTTGACCGGTTCATTGAGCCTAGAGGAGTTGTAGAAAAACCTCCAAGGATCTTCCTTTGGCTAATGACATGCCCCTTGGATCCATGGATAATACACATTCTCATAGTGGTTTTTGCATATGTAGTGGGGATAGTAGGGATCAAAATCCTTTGTGTTGAACTCAAACTTTCTCGAGTTCTCAGCCTCAACATCTGCATCCTTCAAGCTCTAGATCTCATACAATGCAATCTACAAAGAAATAAAATGCCATGTCGCTTTTTTCATCCTGTGTAGTCCTGCTGATAACCCTGTAGAGATGTGATATGAAACCTCTTGCATGACAAAATTATCCGTGGAAAACCTTGGTAGCACATGTGGAGGCTTCTCTCTGCCCAACATCCTTTTGAAGGTCCCACGGGGTGAGGCATACGAATCTGGAATGTTAAGCATTGCCTGCATCGCTTCTTGGGACATGCAAGGTGGATCCTGCTTGAAGATCATCTTGTAAACATGGGTGATGAAATGGTTAGATAGTCTCCCCCATGACTCCTTAGTAACTACATTCAGAAAGTAACTTACAATAAGTGTTCACAACATTTTCTGATGGTGTACATGTCCAACCTATGCCATGAAACTGATGTTGAGCACATACTGCATCAACCAGGTACGTGGACATATAGAATCTTGCTTGATCATCCTTAAGCCGATTATGGGCATTAGTCACATGCACTTTCTATTGAAGAGCCAACATATCTGACCAGTTGAATAGCCTTCCTTCATTTTCCAATTGCTCCAACACTACCACCCAATTCTGTGGAAAGGTCTCCATGCTCTCTTGACCATACAAGCAACATGCAAAGATAATTAAGAGTTGGTAGGCATTTTTGAGTGATTTAGTCTTGTAGACCTGATTGGGTGTCGACGTGAACTTCAATGGATCTTTTACCCAATGATTCATGATATCTCTAGTGTTCACATTACTGTTAGAGGTATAGAAGAGTGCATCCATCTGGTTCACCTGCTATGGTAAGTGATACATCGGAGGATAGTTTTATGTCCTGATGGTAGCAAGTTGTGTTCCATTGGCATTGTTCAATGTCATCGTCTTGAAATCAGTATGTGAGACAATTCAATGAATGATGTCCGCACATGGGAAGGCATGGTACCTGCATGCAATCTTATACAAGCATGACTTGTGGATGTTGACATAGACCTATCGATATTCCATATCTTCCTTGAAGTTGTCTACAAATATGTCCTTAATTTCCTGCCATGTTAGCTTCATGTCCTTCTCTATGGACAACTATGTGTTTGCAGAGCTAGCAAGTTCATTGACACCTGTTCAACTACATCTCCAGTGTTTCTCTCTACAATTTCATTTAATCCAGCTCGCTTGGAAGTCATGTTACCTGTACACTTGGAGATAAGAATGACTCTGCTTAATAAATAAATCAATCCTAATCAAAATCATGAGACTCCATGTTCAACAAAAGTTACTACCTGATGAAATAATACTACAATTACTACTTTTACTCGTCAATTCATGTCTACAACAATAGATCTAGATAGCTTAAGCCTATAGAGAAATCTATAAAATATAAACACTTTGGAAAAATAAATGAAACTATTTAAGAAAGCAATCCTAATTAGAATTCTAAGCTCAACAAAAATTACTACTTGACCAATTAATACTACACCAATTACTACTCTTACTGGTGAATTCATGTCTACGCTAGATAACTTAAAACATATGGAGAAAACTATGCCTCCATTAAATGATTATTTCTTCATAAGCTCAAAGAAATCGATTATCAAATGAACATCAAAGAAGAGAAAAATAGGAATAGGAAAATTTGAAGGTCCTTTAAAATGGGTTATAATGCGGAATGTAATCAGATTAAATGATGACTATTTTGTTCGAGAAATAGTTGATGCACACGGAGCATTTTCTATTTATAAAAAATGGTATGTTATCAATATGAAAGAACAACTCAGAAAGAAAAGATAACGAATTGGCTTTTCAGAAAGCTTACTTGAAAATTCAAAGAGCCTTAATCGAACAGAAATAGCAATAACGATTAAATTATCTGGTTGAATAACACAAGAAAGAAATATTAGGAAATGAAGATCTTTATAAATAGCAAATTCAAGATAAATAGTTATCTTATATTGGAGGAACATGATTTGTATCTAAAAAATATTGGTGTACAATGTCATTGGAGTTAGTAATATAGATAAAATTCTCAAACTAACTAATAGAGATAAAATGGAGTTACAAGTGTCATGTGATATAATGGAGTTACAAGTGTCATGTGATATGTTGTTTAAAAATTGCAAGTATATTAAGGATATGATTAAAAATATGTTCTAATTTATGGGATTTTGCTATAGATATTATTGAAGATTTTAAAATCTCACATGTTCAATTTCTAGGACAGTTTCAAGTGATTTATGTCTTGCAGATTTGAAATAACAAAGAGGATATCACAAAGAAAATTAATTAGCTTAACAATTGGGATAGCGAGATAATAAAAAATTTCAAAATTTGTATTTTTACTCTACGTAGTTGTTCCAAAATTTTAACAAATTTCTTTTCAAAGTTTAAAGAAAATTTTAACAAATTTCTTTTCAAAGTTTAAAGATAAAAAATTAATACAAAAGTATATCGATGTGAATTAAGTTTGAATATTTATCTAATCCTCTGTTAATTCCATATATGAGAAAAAAAATCATCCTAGAAGCAATATGTTGAAGAAATAAAGGATAAAATTAGGAAGGAGCCATTTCACAAGGAAAATATTACTCTCCATCAACAAAATAATATTATTTTCATAAACATAACTAAGTAACAAATTATTTAGTTAGAGAGTTTGTTAACAAGTTATTTGGTTAGAGAGTTTGTTGAGGAAGAATAGAAAATGAGTTTTTTTTTCCTTGCATTAATTTTTGAATGATATTGAATGATGTTCATTGCGAAATTAAGTGTTGAAAACTATATAATTAGGTTTGCATATTTCTATAACTTTAATTTAGAATATTTAGATATTATGACATATTTTTACTTAAGAAAATAAATATTGTTATGTTAGCATTTTTCAGTTTAAGCATTATTTTTTTTAGTCAATTTGATGTGAAATTTTTTTCTATAATCTATTTGAATTTGTCAATTGATTATGATTAT